>JACEGR010001700.1:0-155649 GCA_014170235.1 Listronotus bonariensis
ACGCGCACACTAAATCACCGTTCCTGCCGGGCTCTTTTAGTTTAAATTCACTATTCGCGGTACATCGTTTACATATTTAATTTTAAAATTTGTTTCACCAGTGCTTTGTTTTTGAATTAAATCAGCTTTAATTTTTTTATAATACTCAATCTGACGCGTGGTACGATCATAGGATAAACTGATTTTGTTTTTATATCTGCTATTTTTAAGAGCACTCGCAGAACGTATAATTTTATGAACATTACTCTCATTATCTAATGTTATTTTTATAGGACGGTTTTTGCCCGCAGTAAAGCGACCAAGCCGTATGGGCTTTAAACTCTGTACATTAAGATCCGGCACAACAATATTTAAAATAGAGTTGACCTCAGTCAAATCCTTGCTTATTCGAACTTCTTGAGCCTCTCCTTGATTAGGTTCAGCGACACCGAAGATAACAATATTTTTCTTACGCCTATTTCGATCATTTATTTCAGAAATCATCTCCTCGAAGTCAAAGGAGTCATTTGGTGATTGTCTTAGGGCAACGTTTTCAGCCCTTAAATCATGAATGTCATCCTGTAACTTTAGTATTAGAGCCTTTAGGTCTTTTAGTTCATTACCGAACTCACGGCATTTTATGCAGCTCCAGTCATACCCTTTGTTACCGTTGAGCATTCGAACCTCATTAGACGATATATCAACACACGTATTTTTAAAAGTTTTTTTACAAATTGAGCATTTAACCATCAGATGAGAGTCATAGCCCTTCTGGCAACACGTGCAAACCACTGTTGCTGGCATTTTTATTACCAAACCAGATGAAAAAATTAAAACAAAAGATTATGTATCGACGCCACTGTCTAAACCAAAATTTTACGCGTGCTTGTTTTCGCGCCAAATAGATTTGCAGGTTAGAATAATGTTTACTATAATAATTGTCTTTTTATTGTTTTATATGTATTAAACTATTGAATTTTCTAACTTACTGCGTCAGTTTAGATCCAGTACATTGCGTTAAGCGTTACAATCATATTAAAATCCAGTTTTTACTAAAAATACACCTCGAAAGCAAGAACAATAACAATGCTAACCAGAATTTTTATGGGGGCGGGTTAGCTATTCAAGGAGTATTATTTTATTTTGGTATTTATTTTTAATTTTAAATTAATTTATTTATAATTAATTTTAAATTAATTTATTTGGACATTTTGCCCTTAATGAATTTCATCAAGTATGATTTTGCTAAAATTTTAGGGTAGTATTTAATAATATTTTGCTAAAATTTAGGAGTAGTATTTGATAATACTTCAACTTTAATAATGACCAACGAAAAGCAGTTTATATAAGCTTTTTAAAAGGGTGCAACATAAGGAGTGTTGCCATTTATAATTTTAAAGTAACTGGGGGTGCAACTTAAGGGGTTAATAGAGGTGTTTTCGAAAAATACGTCACTTGTTTTCCCTCCCGATTTTATAGAAACGGTTATTTTTTTTTTTTTGATTGTTTAATATTTGCCATCTTTTTAGAAATAATAGCCTTTGTAAATTTTAAAAAACGCACCCTGTATATTGAATCACCGCTAGAAAGAAATTTTAAAGAGTTTTAAGAAAATACCCCATTTGATATGTGTTGCTTTACTATTTTAAAAAATGTAAGCACACTTTACTGGATTTGTAACGGTAGTTTTCCGCGGTTTTGAAGAACCACAGTTCTTCGCGCGTTTGTATCAATTATATTCGGGTATAAATAAACAAAAATGGAATAGATCTACGGTCAATAAAATTACAAAAAATACTACCTGATTTGGACACTATCGTCCGAAAACAAGGTATGGGACGATTTTTAGGTTTGCGCATACGCCAGAACGGATTTTAAAAGAAATAACTCTGTATGGGACAAATATGAACCTAAAATTATTCGTTTTATGGTTTTGAGTTTAAAATTTAACAAAACGGTCAAAATATACGGTACCTACTCAACGTTCTTACCCACAAATTCGGTGAGAGCGACCAGAAATTACTCGGAAAAGAGATGTCTTGTGAATTGTTAGTTTACGCATGCGCATTGCGTTTTCTTTTCTATCTAGAATAACTAGATTTGAGGTTAAATGATAAATTTGGACGGTATTTTCCAAGATATACAGATGTCGTAGGTAAAATTGTCAAATTTGTAATTTACGACTCCAAATTAGTCAAAAAAGCGGTATACCTCAAATTTGTATTTTACGCCTGCACAACGCATGGTTAAAAAAAAATAGTCGTTGCTCGGGCGTTAAATTGGTAGTGATAATTTTTAAATTTGGATGACTATATTTTCGGCACTATTAGATATGTAGGTGTATTTTATCAAAATTAATAAATGCCTCCCTAAGAAAAATATTTACAGTTTGCGCAAGTAAACGATTTTCGTTTACATTTATTTTGTTTTTATCTTTGGACAATCCACGAAGGCTAAAAGCCTAAATACTAACGTACTGTGGGGTCATAACATAAATCAATTTATTTGCACAAATTTGTATGCATGAGTCAAATTGCGCAAATTGCATGGGCGTGAGAAACCACCATTGGACATATTATTATAACAGTTAGATGTGGTAAAAGTATATGGTATAAGAAGAGGGGAGTTTTTGCTTATCCCTAAATTTTCGGTTACTTCCGGTTTAACCAAAAATTGCAACAGTTTGGATTTTTTAATTAATTTTGTTTCCTGGGAAAGTTCTTTTATCATCATTTTTAAAAGTTTTTACGCCTACTTGATTTTATGAGAATCATGTGTAATATTGCATCTAGGTGGAAATATTCCTATATTTATGTGCTTATTTTAATTCCGTTCTATATATAAAGAAGCTTTTGTCATTTGGAGGGGTGCGTTAAGAACGGGGTTTAAACAGCCTCTTTTTATTTTTTAAGGTAATCTCGAAAATACCGCCTTTTTTCCAGGTAGTAGTCAACAGAAAAGTTGTAAGAAATTAAATTTTCCATCAAATTACACTTTTAAAAAATATATTTTTAGTAAAATATGCTCAAAAACGAAGCAAAAAAAACACGAAAAAACGCGTTTTTTATTATTTTTGTGTATTTTGCCCTATATTTTTTGCATAGGGTTTAGATATAGGCATTACTTCATAGAATCTGTTATTACGCAGAATAATCATCGTGGTAATAAAAAATATATATTTAATTTATATAAAATAACATACTTGCTTTTTTAAATATTGTGTTGAGGACTTTTATAACAATATTTCAAGCTATACCAAGTATAAAGTATAAACAATTACATATGTAGGTATTCCTAGTAATTTTAAATTGAGGGAATATGTATATGTAATTTATAACTCGAGAGGTTTTTAATAAATTTACATGCTACACAGAAAACTTTATATTAATTTCAGGAAAAGCTAAATTATCTAAATTAAACTTTTTATAGCAAACGAATATTTTTAGTTTAAATAATTTCCTTGTTGATGGACGGTTTTATGCGTATACTGGGTACCCACGGGATTTTTTTTGACTGTGATTTTTAATTTCTTTATAGATAATACGGTTGTTGGACTAACAAAAAGTCGTTTTTATGCACATATGATAATCTTTCAAGACTTTGGGTTTAGTCGGAAATAATTAAAAATTATATTTTTAAATGACACCCTTTTTATTTTTTGTTTTTCTAATTCTATAATCCAATTTGCGTCAAAATTAGTCATTTTTAAAATGAAGTTTGGTCAAAATTTATTTTGAAAATCAATTTTGATTTTTTATTTAGAATGCCATATTTATTTATTAATAGAAAAAAACAATGAATAAAAAATAATATTTATTAATGCAATAATACATTGTTTTTGCTATAAAAACAGCAACTAGGTAAAATATGTTGTTAAAACAATAGATTTTGTGCCTTTCAAATTTTACCGTTAGTTGAGTACATTACCATGCTGTTAATATTTCAAAAACCAGCAATCATTTTTTCCTACAACCACCTGTGAAAATATCAAATAGCATACTCTTTTCATGCATAGAAAATGCCTTAATCTCACACTAGTATTGCAATAGTAGATATATTACATTACAAGTGTGGAAACTAACAAACTTCACACAAGTGGGAATATCAAACCGACGAGTGTAAGAAAGTCATTTTCACACAAGTAATGTACAATATCTACGACCACAAATTATTCAACAAAAACTAAATTTTATGGTTGTTTGATTGAAAACTTAGCAACACTAAGGTGATAATATATAATTTTTCTCACTGCGGTGTAATATACTGTTTGACAATATTTTTATATTAAAATTTACTTTACCAGTAGCATTGTAAAACTACTATTATTTTAAAAAGTATAAGATTAGGGTCTTTACTTAAAAAAATATTGCATGGTTTTTTCAATGTAATTCCAATTACTAGCTTAATAAATTTAAATTTATTTTAAATAACAACATGACAGCCATGACAGCTGTTTTTGTTTTGGCTGACGTCAGGCAGGTATACAATCTTTAAAATGACATTTTACCATACAGGGTGTTTCAAAAATCGATCACGAAACTTATTTGACAAAATAAGGGTAGAGCTTCATATAATTTTTTTAACAATGTCATTCGTTTTTGAGTTACAAGCCGTCAAAGTTCAATTTTTATTTTGGTTTTTTCGCCATATTGCATTTATTTTTTAACGAATCCAGTTGATATTTGCCACACAAATCGAGCTTTGCAGATTCTAAAATTTTAAGTTAAAAGTACTTTTTTTAAATACCGCCAGAGGGCACATTACCTAAAACTTAAAATTTATTTACATCATAACTTATTATTTTGACAGATATCGCAAAGCTGGGGGCGCCATTTTATAGACAATCAAAAACCTAAATATAAGGTACTCTTTATTAAAGTTAATATACCTTACCGTTTAGGCACCAAAAGACATCAAAGTTTTCACCAATTTCAATCAAATTACCTACATACATACAGGGTGTCCAGTAAATCAACCGACAAACTTTACGGGGCGATTCTACAACAGAAAATAAGAAAAAAACTTTATATAAACATATGTCCTAAACGTTTTAGTTTTTGAACTACAGTAAAGAGTATTAAAAAAAAAAAATTGTAACACCCCAGCATTTTCTCTGCATAAAATCAGTGTTCTACACTATACTTTGGCCACTATATATTAATAATGAATACCTAGTAAGTAACTCCGGTTACTGTAGTTTTAAACTAATAAAATAATTTTTTTTCTGGTTACTAGGGTTACTGACTTTTTACCCAATGAAATACATTTTTTGTTCAGGTGTTTCTCTAGTATATTGTGAACAGAATAAAGTATTATATATGTTGTTATTCTAAAAGATTTTTGTATGTCGCAGGCAAATGGTTTATTTTTAGGCAGAGTAGCTTTTGTCTAGGCGAGATGACTTCATCAAAATAATTTTTATTTAAAAGCAATTTGCCTAGGTGAATGGTATTTGCTATGGTTCTTGTTAGACTACAGTAAAAAGCAAAGTCCATGTAATTTGATTAATTCGAAGCGCTATAGACGGATATGCAAAACTGTCACATTGAGGCGGTTATGGTTAATCTTGGTTAGTTAAATCTTTTTTTTAATTAACTTTATTAAAGGAAAAAAATATTTAACTAATCAGAACTAACCATGACCCCTCCCAACAGTGACGGTTTTTGCACATGACTATCTGGTTATTCAAATATTTCTATTTCCATTTGACTAGTCAAATAGCATTTGCCTAGGCAATAAGCATTTAAAAATAAAAATATATTATTCGGCCAGGCAGAAAACACTTGCCTAGACAGAAGCCATTTGCCTGCGAAATATACATACCTTATACGTCAGCCAGAACAAAAAACCGCAGTCATCGTTGTCATATTGTTATTTCAAATAAATCTGAGGTTATCAAAATGTTAATTGGATATAGATTAAAAAACCATGCAATATTTTTTAAGTAAGAACCTTTTCAAATTTTAAAATGATAAAACTTTTTAAAAAGCTACAAGGTAGGTAGATATGAAAATATTGTCAAACAGTATAATATGCCCCAGTGAGCAAAAGTACATATTAGCACCCTAGTGTGGTAAAGTTTTCAATTGTTTTAATATATTTTCTAAAAGACAAGCAAACTTAAAATTTAGTTTTTGGTGAATAATTTGTGGTCATAGGAAAAATAATGTACAATATTTTGTGTAGAAATTATTTTTTACCGTCATGTCGAACTTTTTTACTCGTGTAAAATAAGTCCAGTTTTCACACTTGTAATGTAAACTATACTAATGTGTATAGCGTATTTTGCATTTTTTGATGTAGAGAGGTATTAAGAAAAAAATTTATGCAAAAATAGAGAGATTGTTTTAGTAAGAATTGCTTGACAATAAAAATGCTGTTTTTAACTTACCTTGTAATAAGTTGTTACACTTACCACAACTGTCAATAGAAAGTATAATGTTTACAAACATACATTTTTTATCTTAGGTTTTTGGGTGTCTTGTAACAAGAAATAAAGTTATTTTGCGTATAAAAGAGAAGGTCCGGAATACTCTCTGTATACCTAAGATATGAATGTTAATTAAAAAGGAAAACATAATTTATAAAATAAAAATAAAAATAAAAAAAAACTAACTAAAAAAGATAGTCTCAGTAAAAGTTAAGTAAACTGTTACGTAACTTAAAGAATACTACCAAGATATCTAGCACAGGAAATAAAGTTTAAAAACGATAAACGCACGTCTTTGGTCCAGCATGGATTTACTTGAAACTTTAGGGTAGGGAAATAGCCTAGAGGTGAAAATCTATGTCAAACGTAAAGGCACCAAAACCCAGGGGTGGTTGCTACCCAATCACGAAGATGAAAATTTTTATTACATTTTATTACAAATTAACTAACTAAACTAACTAAATAAACTAATATATTTTAAGTTATTCGCGATTTAAAGTAAAATTTTGTTGACAAGGAAATTGACGTGATTATTGGGTTTTTTCATGAATAACTCAAAAATTATACATATTGATAAAAATACTGTATAAAGCAAAATTGCAGCTTTTAAAACGACAAATATTATACTTTTATTATTTTTTCTACGTTCAATACAAATCGAGATACGGCGTGTTAGTTGTTAGCTTTTTGCCGCGTCAAATGCAAAATTTGATATATTTAATGTTAAATAACTACCCCCTAATTAAAATTGACATTTACCTTTTACAGCCTTTCTTTATACGTGTATTGCTATTACTTCCAAAAAGTTTGAACAATTTAAAATGCCTTATTTTAGACAAATTATGGGGTTAATTTTGCTTCAAAGTACACCTTTAAATTTTTCAAAAAATTTATTGTGTTTTTAAACGTATTTTCTCTATTTTTATTCTACAAGCCTCTGTAAATAAGATAGTTTTTAAATGGGGTGAGTTCAAAAGGGCTCGGAAAAAGCTGTGCTCGTTCGTAAATAGATGTTTTAAACGGCTATACCTCACCAAATATTTGCTATACATAAAACTTACGTACAGTGAAAGGTTACTTCATTAGAATAGCTACAATTTGGTACTTTATTTTTGTCCTATCTTCAGTGTTTTGTGTTTTTTTTTAAAAGGGGAGAAAATTCCGAAATTATAAAAATCGTTTTTAATTGTAAGTAAAAATTTTTTCGAAATTAAGCATTTTAAATTGGTCAAAATTCTTAGATGTTTTTAACAATACACGTATAAAGATAATTCTAAAGGGTTAAGGTAAATTGTAAGTAGGGAAGGTTGGAAAGTTGGTTTTATTAATTTTTCGTAAAAAAATTGGTACAAATTTGATATTTTTATCATACCTCACTTTCTTATGCTAAACACTTCTTAAAAAAAACAAGAAAAATTTGAATATTTACTCAAAATTAAAAATATTTGTTAAACCTAAAAAATGTATGGAAAACTTTTTTGTTTAGAATTACTTTTTCTATTAATTTCTGTAATAAAAATGTAAGGAAAAATTTTCACCCCTGAATAATTCTATACATTACCAATTTCTAAAAGATCTTTTAAGCTACTTATTATTACGAATATAGGTTGTCAGTAAGCGGTTTAATTAGTAGATTTAATAAGTTTCTTTATTGTGACATCTTAATTGTTTTCTGAGTCGTTGAATTGTGACAATATAATGAGCTTGTCTGGTAGAGAAATATAAGAGAATTAATTTTTTCGATAAGACGGGACTGTACACGTGTTATTTAATAATAAAAAAAATCGGACCATACATCATTTATAAAACAATAATGGCGGCATCTTACCTCGATTTATGTTTGGAACTGGAATTGGAACTTTTTAAATTTTTACATCGTGTACTGCTGGAACTCAGTAACGAAGTGTCTCTTAACATTTTTTATTGAGCGCGCCCAGCTTTGAGGTGCCAAATTAAAAGTGTATGGTTTTTTTTGAGAAACAAAAAAGCTAAAACGTATAACTAATTTAGTTGAGAAAATAGGGAGTTACATAAACAGGGTTTCTTGTCCAATGCAGCCAGCTATCTCTTTTGTTTTGCAATTGCATTTATTTTTTTCCCCATTTTAATTTAAAAAATAAAACCATTTAATTTAATTTACTTAATTGCTCATTTGTCATTGTAGATTTAAGAAAAAAAGTTTTTAGAACGCATTTTGCTCGAATATTTTCGTTTAAATTACATATAATAATAATAATAATAACGTTTATTTATGACAAAAAATAAGTAGATACATAAATACCCTAATGCAGAAAAAAATTCATAATGATCATAAATAAACAAACACCCACTGAAGATTCCTTGTACGTGGGTTTTCGTTTAATTTATTATCACATGCTTTACTTAAAACTATAGGCATATGCCAATATAGTAAAGATATTTAAAGAGTTCCTCCCACTTTACCTTTTAAGTAGGACAAGATATTTTAATTGGGTAAAATTTATATAAAAGAATGTCACTTAACCTTTTCTTTAACATAAAAATATTTTTGGTCACGTAGCCTAGTGCCAAGGGGGCATTAGCAATTTTTTTTTATAGTGGTGTCATGTAGCTCCTTTTTTATTTGTTTACCACTCTACGAAGGCTTTATGCCTAAGTACCAGAGTACTGTGGGTGTCGAGTTATTAGATGGTTAACTCTTTTTCCACGCTCTTCCATCAACGTTATCCAAGCACTGAAAAATGCAATTTTGCATTTCACAGCACCTTTTTTAGACAACGTGGTAGTGCCACCACGGACGTTATTTTCCAAATAACTACTACCTGGGGTAGGCAGAATACTACACAGTGGTTTGCCAAGCCGTCTGTGAGGTGACGAGCGTTTAAATGCCAATGTCTGGTTCCGAGATTCAAACCCGAATCGCTACCGTGAGAAGCTGGTACGTTACCGCTGCACTACATTTGCCACAAACCTTGTTTAAAGACCTTTTGATTTTTTATTTATCGCCTTTTTATTTAAAAAAACCGGTGCAGTCGTTCCAGAGTTACTAGCGTTTGATGAGTATGTACAGGGTGGCCCGAATTCGACGCTCATCATTGGGATTTCGGAAACCGTTCGATTAAATGGAGGCAAAGTTGTGCAATTTGATGCTCAATAAAATGCCGTTTAGTTTTAAAATTCCGAGTACTTCCGAAGATATTCGAAAAAAACCGGAATTTTCAATTTGGTTTCTATTGTTTCCTGGCTATATGAAAGCTAAGATAACTAAAATGAAAACACGTTTTCATGGCCAATTTTTTCTGCTCCATAATTCAGTATGATTAAATATTGAATCTGACGTTTCGGCTTCTATGACCATCATCAACTTAATTTTTAAATACGGACCTGATATTTTTTCAATTTAATTAAATCCTTCATCACTCTTAAAACACTATATATAGCCACTTTGATATTTGCCGACGTTTCGTACAGAAAATTTTCATCACCAGAATATTGCATATTTATTTCACCATAATATGCCCTGAACCACATTTTTAGTAAGAAGGTAAAAAAAGACGAACCTATTACATATTCGTAATCTTTTATTGCAACTCATTAATATCTAACAGCGGAAATTACTTTATTAACCGAAAATTAGACGTAAGATACAAAAAGGTAGACAACAAATTTTAATCAGCTTTATAAACAATTTGTAATACTATCTTGTTGCCCATATTAAAAATAAACATAATTTAATCACTATTATATGTTCAAAGAGATAACCTTCCGCCTCGATGCATTTTCTTGCTTTGTTTTGTATTTTTAATACAGCTCGATTAATGTTCTCGCAGGAATGGCAGCGACTTCCCTTATCAAATTTTGTCGTAGTACTTAAAGGTCGTAAGGTGTATTTTTAAATGAACGGTTCTTAAGATATTCCCAAAGGAAATATTCTAGGCACTAAGATCTGGGCTCCTAGCGGCCATCTTGCAAAACCATTTATTAGAAATATATGGCAAAGGAATTGAGCTACTTCCCCCTTTCATTGTGGGCAGGAGCTCCGTGTTGCCACCATATTTTTGAAATACTGCCAAAGGTTGATTATCTAGGGCGTCTAAGACATCATTTCTAATCAAATTTAGATATCGTTTGGAAGTTAACGTCCTTCGTAAACGAAAGGTCCAATAATTTTGTTCCTACACATACCAATCCATACATTAAATCAAGTTCTCCCTTGAATCCGTACCTGCTGGTTAGTTTCGTTAATAAAGTACTCGCTGTTAGATATCAATGAGTTGCAATAAACATGAATATGTAATAAGTTTATCTTTTTTACCTTCCTACCCAAAATGTAGTTCAGGGCCGTATTATGGGTGAAATATAGACATGCACTATTCTGGTGATGGAATTTTCTGTACGAAACGTCGGCAAATATCAAAGTATGGTTTTAGTGTTTTAAGATGGTGCGGATTTAATTCTAATTGAAAAAATTATCAGGTCTGTATTTAAAAAATTAAGTTGGATGATGGTCGCCAGGAAGCCGAAACGTCGATCCACTATTTAATCACACTGAATTATAGAGCAGAAAAGTGGCCATGAAAACGTGTTTTATTTTGAGTTATCTTTTACAAATATAGCCAGGAAACAATAGAAACTAAAACTGAAAATTCCGGTTTTTTCTGAATATCTCGGAAGCACTTTGAGCTTTAAAACGCAAAACGGCATTTTATTGAGTTAATAAATTGCGCAACTTTGCCTCCATTTAACCGATCCTGTATCTCTTACGGTTTCCGAAATCCCAATGATGAGCGCGTCGAATTGAGCCACCCTGTACACACTGCTCTTCCCCGAACCTTTAAATTGTTTAAGATATCGATATCGTAGTAGTACCAGGTAAAATGGTAACCTACTTTCTGACAATAAAGTAATTTTGGTCACGTGGACTAACGTCAAAAGGGCACTGGCCACATTTTCCGAATAGGTGGGGGTCATGTGGCACCTAGTTTATCTACTTAACGCCATTTGTTTTTAAAGAATCGGTCCAGCCGCTCTAGACTTACAAGCCAATTTCCGCATCTTGTTTGTACGGTATTTAAGCCAAATTTAAAACAGCTAGGCCGATTTTTAAAAACAAAGTAGAATTAAGTAGAAAACGAGGGAATACATTACCCCTTTCGATTTGAAAAAGTTGCTAGTGCTCCCTTGGCACTAGGCCATATGACCGAAATTATTTTTATTCCAAAGAGTAGTTTTAAGTAACATTATTTTATGCTTTGTTTTCTGGGAAATTACGTTTAAATAAAATAATATTTGGCTTTTTTCCAAAAATAAAATAAAAAAGTTTATTAAACGTTTAAGAAAATTAAAATTATACAGGGTGATTCAAAAATCGATCACGAAACTTAAGGAGGGTGATTCTACCTGACGAAATAAGGGTAGAGCTTCATATGTTTTCAAAATGTCATTCGTTTTCGAGTTACAAGCCGTCAAAGTTCAATTTTTATTTTGGTTTTTGCCATATTACATTTATTTTTTAACCAATTCAGTTGATATTTGGCACACAAATCGAGCTTTGCAGATTGTAAAATTTTAAGACAAAAGTTTTTTTTAAATACCGCACTTTACCTAAAAACTTTAAATTTATTGAGATATCGCAATGCTAAGTGCTTTATTTTATAGACAATCAAAAAACTTAAAATAAGGTGACAGTCTTTATTAAAGTAGATAAACCTGACCCTTTATATAGGCACCAATAGACATCAAAGTTTTCATCAATTTCAATCAATTACCTACATACACTCTTGGGTGTCCAGTAACTCAACCGACAAACTTTAGCAGGGCGATTCTACAACAGAAAATAAGAAAGAACTTTATATAAACATATGTCTAAACGTGGTATGTTAAATATTTAAAAATTATAATACCTTTAACACGCCGTAGTTTAAAGCTAAGACGTTTGGAACATGTGCTTATATGAGTTTTTATTTTTCGTTGGTGAAATCGTTTGGTTAAGCATGTACGTTGAGTTACTGAGATCCCTGAATATCTGATATTTGACGACATTGATGAAAACTTTGATGTCTATTGGTGCCTAAACAATAGGTTTATCGACTTCAATAAAGAGTACTTTTATTTTTAAGTTTTTAATTGTGCCCATACAGTGACGCTCTTAGCTGCGATATCTGTCAGAAAAAAAGTTATGAAGTAACAGATTTTAAGTCAGAGTGCCCTCTGGCGGTATTTTAAAAAATACTTTGTCTTAAAACCCCAAATCTGCAAAGTCGATGATGGCAAATATCAACTGGATTGATTAAAACAAATGCAACTATGGCGAAAACCAAACTAAATATGTTAGCTTGACGGCTTGTAACTGAAATCAAATGACATTTTGAAGAAAATTATATGAAACTCTACCCCTATTTTATCGTAGAATTAGCCCAGAAGTTTTTGTGATCGATTTGAATCACCTGTATGGCAGATTTTACCAGCATGATGTAAAATCTCAAACAAATATTTGAAGGGTCTTAACTGGCCAAAAATGTTCCCAACTTTTCCTTCAATTTCCATTTGTAATACAATTTCAAGAATATTTCGTCGAAAATTACAAAAACTTTCTTCACCATCACCTAAATGAAATGACGGACCAAAAGGCCGTTGCCATGAAATGGGCTCAACATTCGGTAAATTGGAAGAAGAAAATATTTTTAAATATGACTTGTCGTTTATATGCTTCTGATTTCGAAGTTTTTTGTTTCTTTAATATATTAAATCATTAATTAGTTTTTGGTGTTAGAAAATTGGCATTGGCCCCGCTTTAAAATTTTAAAATATGTCTATTACTTTATAAAAAAACTAACTTGTTCTGTCAATTGTAAAATGATTATTTACAAGTAAAATAATATAATATCTAGATAGTGCATGAAAACACAAAATATATTTTTAAATTTTATTAACTAAGTAAATAATATAAAAATATGGTTTTGGATTATTATTTACCATTATTAAAATAAATTAATTAGGTTTGTGTTTACTTAAACAACTCGTGTTTTACCACTCGTATATTCGTAGATTGAGAAAAGTAATGTATAAAATAAAACATACCCACGAACAAAGGTAAAACTTAATAACTTGTGGTAAAATTATTAATAAAATAAAATAATATGTGTAATTATATTTTAGGTATTTGATTTAGGTAAATTTTTTTATAAATTATTAAGACATGTAAAATAAAAAAAATGGTATGATAATAGACCATGGTAGATAACTTTTGAAACAAAAAATAATAATTATAATAGAATAAAATCCATTGTAAAAAAGTAAAAGATATAATAAAAAAACTAAAGAAGAAAAAAACGGGCAATCTAATGTCGCAAATGGGGAAAGGGGAGGGGATTAAAATGTAAAAAATGGTTTTCTCTGATTTTCGGCCAAACTACAAGTCCTATGAAAAAAAACCTAAATGGTATCTAAAGTTTTAGGTAATAAGGTCTACAATTTAAGGATTTAAACTTTCTTTACATAACCCTTAAGTTTATGTGAAATATTTAAATTTGCAAGTTTTTAGGTTATTATCTTTTACAAAAAAAAAAAAAAAAAAAACATGAAATTTGGTGAAAACTCACTTTTGTGTCTCAAAGATACTGTAATTTTTGAAGTTAAAAATATTTGTTTTAATACATTATTTTAACTTATTAATAAAAAGGTACCCTTATTTTCAATTAAAATCCACGTGTCAAAATATTAGCATGGTTTAAAAAAGTCGGTGACCTTTTTTTTCGTTAAAATTTCTGCTTTCAGATAGTGTAAAAAATTATACCGGTTAAGCTAAATAACATAACACATAGGCAATGTAAGAAAAAGAGACAATCTGACTAGATCCCGGCATGTAAACATGCGTGACTAATACTGCTTGTTTTGTTATTCTATTACTGGCCGATATACCAAAACTGCTTGCTCATATAATATATTACCACAGTAAATTTTCTCATATATGCATCTTCATTTATCTGTTTGGTCAAAATGCTCTAAACAATCCAGCTTCATATTGTTAATATACTTTAAGTTGTTGACCAGTATAGTAATTATCACTTAGTATTTAATAATTTACCAAGTTCATCGTCGTAATACGGGAAGTTTATAAATTTCCAGGCTGCATTATCCAGTAGTAGAAATTGCATATGGGTCAATATGGTCTATTAATTCTATTTTTTGGTCATATCGGCACTTAATATCACCACCAAGGATTAAATAACATCCATTTCGAGCCATTTTGACAAGAAGATGCCAAAAAGTCACAAATAAATCAAATTTATAGCACAAAAGAACTCGACAACGCGTGTAAACAAACGAAGAATAATCAGTTTATGTGTCTCCCCAGCGAAAATGGCGGACCTGTTAAAGTCACGTGTTTTAAAATGGTTCTACATGCACAAAATTAAAATGTTTTTATGGGACTTTAATGTTTTAGTAGTAAAATGACCTGGGTCCCCAGAATGATAAATTCAATAAATGTGTAACAAAAAATATAGTATTAAATTTAAATGTATTTTAAAAATGTTTTTGCCTTCTTAAAATTTTTCTAAGAATTGTTTTTATTTGTCAACAAAGTCTATAAACTATTTGGTAAATTTTTCCATTTACACGACATTGTCAACCCGACCTCTTAACAGATCCTTCCTATGCCATCCAGGGGGCACCATCAACAGGTTTACTATAAGAACGAGTAGATTTAATTATATATTTAGATTTTTAAAAGTAATGGTTTTAACAAATGAAAGAATGAATGGCCATTTTTGAATTGACGATTTTAATTTACGTACATTTTTTACAGCGTCCATCTTAAAACTGTCTGCTATGGTAAATGTAAAATTTTTAGGGAATTTTGCTATGTGATACGGCAAAAAGTGTTTTAATTAATTATTTTAAGCTAAGAAACGCGTTTCCGGGATGATGACGTATTGATGTACGCTTTGTAAATAACAAAAAATAAAAAACATATTACCTAATTAAATTTCATTAGGTGTACAAAACTCTAATATATTATATTTTGGTTTCCCTGTACTACTGAGCCCTAGCACGTAATAGTTGCTGTCACTATATATTATTTAAACCCAATCACGTGCGTTCACTGACTGCAAAAATAAAGATTTTTTAAAATAATTTGTCTAAAATCTAGTAAATTATAAAACAATAATTGCTAGTCATAAGTAGTAGAAGATGTTTAATTTTGATAATCTTTGTTTTTACAGTATGTACTTTGGGACGCGTTCACGAAATGACCTTTTGTCTATATAATTTTAAATATTATATAATATAACAAGTTTTTTGAGTATATTGTGTAGTGTCGAGATAAAACTAATTAATCTGAATATTAACTATATTTACTTGGTCAATAAAAATACGTTTAATGTAATTATTTTGTTTCTGAAGCCTGACCATTCTAGATTGACGGAATACTATAAAAGTTACCTAAAAAATATTAAATTGGAAGGTAAAAAGACAAAGCTAAATTTTTTATAAAATTTAAAATACATAAGTTATTCACCATCTTATAACAATATTATGTATTCTATTAACAAGAGTATTTTATTATTATTTCTAAAGCAACGTAACTGTAAGGAAACATTTTTGTCCCAGAGATTTAAAGTTTAGATAAAATCAAATTTTCTTTTGCCAATTCTAAACTTCTTCTTTACCCTCGTCAGAGAGATTTCAAACGGTTTATCTAACACTGGAACTAAACATCCGCATATAGAGCTTCTCCATTAAGAAAGTCTTTTGCTTCGACCGTAAGCAATTGATACAAAAATCCTAGTCGTTAAATTAATTAAAATGTTTAAAAAATATTTTGTAACTCAAATGATCCCTTAAAACGGGCTTGCGCCAAAATGGCTTTTAAGTAAGGGGAATATATTTCCGGGCATTATCGAAAGTTGTCCAGATAATTTAAGAGCAAATTTTACATTTAAACATAGGGTTATACAAACATGAGGTCGAAAAATGCAAAGTGGTTAACGTTTTAACACCGAAAACTTGGTTCAAATTTATTCCTTAATAACTTTTTTAATATTGCACCGATTTTAATAATCCTTTGCCGAGTTTTAGATCAAATACTCTGTAAATGAAACCACAACCGAATTACGATTCTTTTTGCGGCATCTTTAGGCCTTTTTTTCATTTGGTTTTTTTTTGTATTATTTCAATATCTGTATTATTAAAGAAAAAGCACTGGCCTAAAAGAAATTATGCAAACATGCTTCATTAGCAGTAAAAGAATTTAAACAAATTATGGATAACGGTGGTATTTGGATTTTTTTCCAAAATTGAGTATTTCCCCATGAGCTTAAATGACAACTCTTATTCTTAAAGAAAAAGCAATTGCATCTTAAGGGTTTTGTTGCCACTTGTTTTCTAGTGCTTCTTCTAACTTAGCCAAACTTTGAAACTCGCCGTCGTTATACCTAACTCTTCTTCTCACTGTATCCCAAAAGTGCTCACCTTCTGTGTACGGTATCAGGTAAAATCGAGGTACCGTAAACATCTGCCAGTCTATTTACGAAAGCTAGAGTAGAGACTGTAAATAATAATTTTTTAAGGCACTTTGAAGCCCCGTTTTTTTTACCATCTGTTTTGGGATTACCCGACATCTGTTCATAAAGAAAATCAGTAGTGAATACGAAAGCGTAGAAGGGCCACATACTACTTTTTATTTCCAAATCCCGTAAAAATACAAAATTTCGTAAAAATACGGAATTTTGTAAAAATACAAAATTTTAAGAAAATGCGGAATTCCGTAAAAAATTCAAAATTCCGTAGAAAATACGAAATTACGTAAAAAAACGCGGAATTGTAAAAACACGGCACTCGTAAGAAAATACGGAATCTGTGTGTCAGGAATTCCGTAAAAATAGGAAATTCCGTAAAAATACGTGGGCGTAAAATACGGAATTTTGTAAAAAATACGAAATTCCGTAAAACCGTATTTTTACAAAATCTGCATTTTTTACAAAATTTCGTTTTTTTTTACGGAATCTGCATCTTTTACAAAATTCGTATTTTTACGAAATTCCAGGAGCTTTCTTTTACGAAATCTGTATTTTTTTACGGAATTTTTGAATTTTTTACAGAATTCCCTATTTTTTACGAAATTCCGTATTTTTTTATTAAATCTGCATTTTTTTTTACAAAATTTCGTATTTTTTACGGAATTTGAAAAAAAAAGTAGTATGTGGCCCTTCTACGCTTTCTTTCGTACTTAAAGGAAACAATGCAAGAATTTGTGTTTCGTGGCTGTTGCGTAAACAATACGTGCGGTTTAAAAATGAACAACCCAGAAGAAGTGGCACAAGCTGTTGCTCTGCGAAACAATTATTAATGTCCGATTCATCCACGCAGTACCCGAAGCGGGTTGAGACAGACAAATTCTTATTTAACTGTGACCCAGTGCCGAATCAAGCCGACACGTGGGGCCCGTAGCAAATGTAAACAAAGGGCCCTTAAGTTACATTGCTCATTAAATTTAGGGATGTACATAAAAACAAAACATTTACAAAAAGGCTTTTCCTCTGATTTAATGCATGCAAATTTAGAAATAACACTCGTTAAGTCAAAACTTCCAAGCAAACCATTTTCTATATGTCATTTAAAGGTGTTTGTCCCATATGTCCCATTGTGTTCCTTAATACTTTTTATTTATTGTTAAAAATGAACGTTCTCCAAGTTTGTGATTATCAAACTTAAGTAAATGCGTAACACTTTTCTACAATGGAGGTAATTATTTGGGTACACGGCGAAAATTAATTTAAAAGTACCAAAAAAAAACAAAAAAAAAATAAAACAGGTAAAAAAATAACTAAAAATCGACGTTTTGGTGGAAAGACATTAAATGTCAAAGAGTTTTCAGAGTATCCTAAAAAATAACAGTTTTAAAATTCAAAACCTAAATATTAGTTAATTTTTAATTTTAT
The DNA here is from genome assembly GCA_014170235.1 of Listronotus bonariensis. NCBI lineage: Eukaryota > Metazoa > Arthropoda > Insecta > Coleoptera > Curculionidae > Listronotus > Listronotus bonariensis. The sequence goes on from JACEGR010001700.1 coordinate 18,334, forward strand.
TATTTTTATTCAAATTATCTTGACAACAGTGGCAGACTTGCCACCGAAACGTCAATTTTTAGTTATTTTTTTACTTGTTTCAATTTTTTTGTTTTTTTTGGTACTTTAATTAAATGTTTGGCCTGTACCCAAATAATTATCATCCAATAAATGAATCCGCTAAACTACAGAACATAACTATTTTTACATTTGAAAAACACGATTCCAATGAATTTATTATTACAATTTTATAAAATTGGCCTCGTGTTTTTGCTGTCAATACACATCTGTTTTCAGCAGCTCAGCAAAATACATCAATTCATTTGCCCAAACCATCTTCCACGTCATCTGGGTAGGAGCTGACGATAATTTTGCTTTTTTCAAAATCTCTTCCACCGTTAAAGACATTAACTTGCCAAAGTATTCCAAATACACTGGTCACTTGACGATAAGTTTCCATGAGTTTTGACAATGCAGCCAGCACCTTATCAACCATAAAAATAAACACTTGAATCAAATTCAAATCGTTGTTCAGCTGTTTGATTTTCTACAATTTCTTCGAGTGAAGTAAAGCCACCAAATAGGTCGTACTTTCTATTTCGCTTGCGTTTTCTCATAGTCGATTGCTGATATTCTTCACAGCCAATCAAGACTTTTGCTTTTGCCCATATATCCCTAAATAATCCTAGAAAAGCTAAGGTGTGGGCGTTTCCATTACATTTCCTCGAGAATTTTTAAGTGTTGCCCAGTGTAAGCGGTAATAAAATTCTGCTTAATCATCCATTTTCACTTAATTGGTTCCCTACCGCTTTTTTCCAATCTACGGCTGCAAAGGTACAAGCATTTGCTGCCTCCTGCAACATGGGTAATCCGGCACTGACTAGACCTTGAGAAGGAGAAGAAAGGCCACAAACGCAGAGAATCGATTTCTTTGTCTTCAAGTTGTTTGAAAGCAAACAGCCTCTGCTTCCAGCTTTGGTAAATAGATTGGTAGATGTTCACAGATACCTTGATTTTACCTGATACCGTACACAGAAAACAGAAGGTTAGCACACTTGCGCGATACACTGAGAAGAAGAGTTGGGCATAACTTCACGCAGTATCAAAGTTTGCTGCGTCAGACTTGTAACAATTCGCCAAATATCCAGTCCAAACAAACCAACCTATTTGCGCCTTCTTTGATGCAAAAATACGACAGAAGCTTTGAATCACGGCGGAAATCATTTCCCAAGCCCTTGGAACGACGTGGATCCATCCACTTCCAAGATCCGCGCTATGTAGTGGCAACAATATCCCAAGATGCGATTGCTTCTTTAATTAAATCTCTTTAAGATATTGTTAAAGAAATACAGTGTGTCCACGAATGATAATAATTCGAAAGAAAGTTTTTAATTTGTTTTCTTTGTCTGAAATGCTAAGAGCTATAATATAAATCGCCGTAGGATTTACAGGGTGGTTTAAAATCACGAAATATTACTTTGAAACCGAAAAAGGTGTTTTTGAAACTACCTTATTTATTGCCATTAAAAGTTATCAACAGTGTATAATACATTTTTCCAATGATTAGATTTTCTAAAAAAAAATAAAAATATTAGTAGGAGGAACTGGCTACAGCTCCGCGTGTAATTTGACACGAACCACTTGGTGCCACTTTTGATCCCTCCATATCCATCCTATTTAACGTAAACACATAAAACTACGTGTGTTTATTTATTTTCATAAGGACAACTAGAAACCCATATTACATAAAGCTAGTTCCAACGGTTATAGTTTAAAACCCAACCCACTTCCAGATGACCTAGAAAGATAAAATCTGGAATCTAGCTCGGTGATTGTGTGTTAGCGTAGAAAAAAATCTAAAAATTAAAAAAAGCTAAAAATAGGGGAAGTTAGGAGGTTCGTCATATCTTCTTTTTATTGTAGCGTTTAAACCGTTACAAGTAGATATTTAAAAACTATTCCAATATATGTATTATTATATTTTTTGCTATACATCGACTTCAAGGATTAAAATCAAACCTGCACTCGAAAAAATCTTAGCATACTCTTCAAGATCAGCTAAATGATTATATACATAGGCAATATGGGAAAAGAGTGTAACGTGAATATCGGCATGTAAACATCGGTGACTAATAGTGCTCTTGCTTATACAGTGTAACAGAAATATAAAAATAAATTTAAGGTAAAAAAATAAGGTGGTGTTCCCATTTAATTTGTGTGTAACGCGCTACAACACCGTTAACAAGATCAACAAATTATCTTCTTAATTTTTTTTAAAGCAAGAATTTTTATCGAGAATACATTTTCTCTAAAAACACAATTGTTTGTTCATTTAAACTACATTCGTGGACAGTCTGTATATAATATTTACTGCTGGTTTTTGATATATTAACGGCATGACAGCAAAAAAATACTTTTTCAGTTATTATTATTTAAAATAAATTATGTCATTATCACAGTGATAAATTATATGACAACATCTTATTAATTACCTTCCATAGCAAGACTCACTTAAAACTTAGTCCGGACATAAACTGAAAGTTCCTATAAGTTTTGAAAAGGTAACAGAAAGTTTCAACTTTACTTTTAAAAGGCCAATTTATTGTGGGCGGCCCGCTCAGGATCAAAAATTTAATTTAATATTCACACAGAACGATCGACTATCAGTCTGGACCATATCCAGTTTAATTATAATCATCGTGTTCTTCGTAAGAGATAAAGGCCTGTAAAATATGGTCACGTGATCATTTGTGACGCATAAGCATCCGGGTGCTTACTACTCGGTTGCAATCTTTTGAGAGTCGAAAACCGTCGGTCATTAATAATAAGAAGGCTACTGGCACCAATTATAAAAAGACGTCAAAATGTTTTGCATTGGACTATAATCTCTGTCAGCATGCACCCCACAATATGGGTATCAAACGAAAGAACTTGCTGAGGAGTAAAAACCCCCATGTGAGCTAAGGTCTTTGCAGCAATTTTGCCTGAATTTTTGATGGACTCGGCATTTTGAAGTCGGATACAAATGACTATTCGTATTACAGCTAGTCCGTTCAGAAATTATCCAGCAAACCTTGTAACAATATTGCGTTCAATGAGATAAACGGACTGAGAAACATGTCCGACTATAGCTAAAATAAAAAATAATTTTTAAGGTAAAAACCTTTTTGAAACAGGCTTTTATTTAAATGCACTTAAACAAATAAAATAAACGTTTTCTTTATATCTTATTAACTGTGTAAATACAAATAAATTAGATCTATTTTAAACTAATTAAATACGATTACTTAAGTCTCACGACAAGATTTAAGATTATATAATTTGTGTAATGAGGGTTATATGTTAATATTTAAAGTTATAAAAGAAAATTTACTTATTTTATTTGTTTCTAATACATTTAAATAAAAATGAACTGTAAAAGTTTTACCCTTAAAATTATTTGGGAGCAGAACAAAAATTGATTCACGCAAGCTCTAGAAACTATAATGCTTTTCCCATTTTAACCGCCTTTGTAGCTGTAGCTGCAGTTTCCAAGATCCCTGTACTAAAAATCGAAAAAACGTACCATGTATTTGTTTTTAATTATTTTGCAAAAACCAAATAATTGCACCTAAAGCAAAGAAAAACTAAACATGCTGCTTCTATGTTTTCTTTACAAATAAAGTACGTTTTTAAATTAAAGTAGTTTAAGCTTTTACGGATAATTACAATCGATTTTTACCCTTATTTTGCAAAATCATGCAAACGTAGCAGTAACTACTGTAATTAGGTAAAATTTGAATTAAGTAATGCCATTATTAATCACAAATGTTGGTGATTTATTTTTCAACGAAACTCTAAAATTTTCTATAGAAATAACGAGTGAAATAAATATTTTAAATAAATAATTTTATTTATATTTATGGACCAATTAATAAAAAAAACAAATTACCTAGATTTTCTTAAATTTACAATTTTAACAAAAGAAAAGCCTCAATAAAAAAATAGTTTAAAATACTCCAGGTGGGGTGTGGCTAATAAGTCCTCATGGGTAATAAGGCATAATTAACAAAATCCAATTTAAAATAAACAATGTCCCGAAGAGCACATTCAGCATGTAGACAACATGCACGATGGTGATTTAGGCACGTAGTCATGCAGAGAACTTTTACGCTGTCACTATTTGGACGCCATTTATAGTGAGGGGATAGTAGTGCAGCACGAATAATAAAAAATGGTTTAACTAATCGCAAGTACTTTTGGTAATATTTGACATTACATTTGCAGTATAATTTTCTAATATTATTTGCTTTAAGACATTTAATATTTAAAAATGTATCATGGTCCAAACATGATTTATTTAGTTTTTCATTACATATTTGATCATAGGCTTTTATTACCTTTCTCCTTTTAAATCAACATTTTTTTAAATTTTACAATGTATTTTTGCATGAGAATCAAGGTATTCAAACTATCTGTCAATTGAATTATTTTTATTTTTATGACTATAACCACAAGATCTACCAAATGAGCATTGTGGTTGAAAACTTTACTTGGAGCCAGCGAAGAAACGCTGATATATAAATATAAGCTGTTAGAAGTTAAAGGTTTTTTAAGACATTTGATCTTTAAAAAATGTATCATGGTCCAAACATGACTTATTTAGTTTCCCATTACATATTTGATCCTTATCATTAGTTTGAAAAAACTTTTTAAAAATTTTAACTCAATGGCGACAAGAAAAACAGATTTCTTTTAACAGAATTATAAGAGTTTGCTAAAGAAGGAATTTACCACGAATTGTAAGACGCCCTAGGTCTATACATTTTTCAAGAAGATCATCAACCATTACCGAAAAGACAATAAAAATATTAAGAATAAAATCTAAGTTCTATAAACCCGGACAGAGCAAAACCTTATAAATATACCGTTGATGACCACTTCACAAACACCAGGTCTAATAAGCTAAAGGTAAAGAGTCATTAAAAAAATTGTTGTTATGTTTAAAAAAAAAGTGCAAACAAGGCACTATTATTGTTATTCACAAAAATACCAAATGTACCAGATCTGCCTTAATTTTTAAGAAGTATATTATAATCTTAGGCTTTATTACTACTATAGTAAAATGAAGGCCCTATTGACAAGGTTTACTTCCGCTTTTGGGTAAGCCAAAAAAATTTTGTTTCATTTTATAGTAATTTTGTTTATAGAATTAATTTACAATAAAATTTGGTGAATTAAATGATATCTTTATTTAATTTAAAACTTCCTTAGCTAGGCCTTATTAGCCGCACCTACCTTTAGTCAAGCGGTACGCCAAAAATCTGACCAAAATTTGCTAGAAAGCAAGATCTTTGGAATGCGTATTGTGTATATTAATAGAAGTAATATGACCCACAGCACTGTGTTTCTCCACCTGACCAAAAGCCAAAATGTCGGTCCTTTAAAAAATATATCTGAAATATATAGGTAATTTAAAAAATATGTCAATTTTAAACTGCTTTTGAGATGTAAAATAAACCATTTAAAGTCAGAAACAATATTACTGTATTTGTAATTACATTTCAACAAAAATGCCTACAACTGCGGCAACCCTTTTTAGAAATTTTTAACGTGTATATCATATTCTCTTAAGAATTATGTAACATGGCATGTGGCTCAATCGTTTTGATATAATTTGAAGATGTTAAGTTAACCGTAATAGTTGGGGGTTAAGAATATAAATTTTAAAAGAATAATAAAAAAGAGTATGGACTTAAAGGAGGGTGGAAAAATTAAATTTAGTAAAAATAATTTCTACACTTCACCCATATCAGCTAATTAAACTTTAATTTTAATATTTTTAGGGGTAGTTTCTCCTTCTACCAGTTTAATTTTTAACACAAAAAAGAACAATCGGTTTGGCCAAAAAATACTGTTACCGTTATATTTTTTTTATATTATATTCGTCAGGTTTTAAAAATAAAACTCCTAAGCTTCATCATATCGATTTTATGCAAAGTTTAGTAATGGAAAAAAGATTATCTTTTTCGTTATTTAATATTTTACCGTTTTTATAGAAGTCATAAATGTAATTCATAAGTTTTTATACAATAAACTTTTACTCTGCGATTGAGTTAGATTTGCCTAACTGCTTTTTAGCAAAAATGTACTTAGTGACTTTCGCCCTTTAAATCGATAATTGCTTTAATAGTATCGTGATTTTCAATAACGATGCCTCCTTGATGTCATATGCCTTGACCTAAAAAAGATAATCATTTAATTAGATGGCTAGCAAAAAGGTTTTTAATTTTTAACATCAGTTTTTACAAACTTCGATTTTGAAGATATATAAAAATTATTCAATGTTTTACAAAAAAACACATATGTGTGTGTTTTGTGACAGTCTTCACACAAAATATTGGTTTTTTTGGATTGGTAACAAGGACTTTGAAACCTTCTACACTTTCCAAAGTAGTCTAAAAAGCAAAGATATTAGATTAAATCTATTTTATGAGTGATTTACTTTTTAATACCGTTTTAACGTAGTCATAGGTCAACGATAGAGTAAAGTTCATTATTTCATTGGTTTCAAAAGTTATGAGAAAATAGTAAATACAAAAGATGTAAAAGATCTCTTAGGATGCACAATTTAAAATTATTTTAAAGTATACAGGGTGGCTCAAAAAAGCGTGACGAATAAAACATACATTTTTTTAAATAAAACACCCTATTTTTAAATTTTGTTTTGAATTCCTTTAAAATTCTTCAACTTTTTATTAATAATAATGCATACCTAAACCTAATAGTTTTTCCAATATTTCAATTTTTCTAAAAGAAAATAATTTTCACACTTGCAAAAATTACGATAACGCCATTATTTTGAAGGTAGATCACTCATATTTGATATTAGCGTTATTCGAAGATGACGTAAAGATATATGCAACGGAATTTTAATTAGATGCTACAGGGTGTTCAAAATAAACGAATATATTTGGATCATTTTAAATTGAAAAATCTCGATTTTTTAAATGGCGCACCATATATATATATTATTTTTTGAAGATCTTACTAAGACGCCACAACTTTTAATTAAGTATGTCATATAGCTAATTTATTAGTACTCAGGTATTTATGTTAACTTTTTCGATGAATTTAAATTTTAATAATGGCCAACTAATGTTATAGCAATAGTCTTAGACAGAAAGAAGGGTAAATATTGGAAAAGTTAAAATAAATCGCAAAGTATTAAAAATAGGTATATGACATACTTAATAAAAGTTGTGGGTTTTTGTAAGATCTTTCAGAAAAATAATAATATATATGGTGCGCCATTTAAAAAATCGAGATTTTTCAATTTAAAATGATCCAAATATATTCGTTTATTTTGAACACCCTGTAGCATCTAATTAAAATTCCGTTGCATATATCTTTTACGTCATCTTCGAATAACGCTAATATCAAATATGAGTGATCTACCTTCAAAAATAATGGCGCTATCGTAATTTTTTGCAAGTGTGAAAATTATTTTCTTTTAGAAAAATTGAAATATTGGAAAAACTATTAGGTTTAGGTATGCATTATTATTAATAAAAAGTTGAAGAATTTTAAAAGGAATTCAAAACAAAATTTAAAAATAGGGTGTTTCATTTAAAAAATGTATGTTTTATTCGTCACGCTTTTGAGCCACCCTGTATACTTTAAAATAATTTTAAATTGTGCATCCTAAGAATCTTTACATCTTTTGTATTTACTATTTTCTCATAACTTTTGAAACCAATGAAATAATGAACTTTACTCTATCGTTGACTCTGTACCGCTTAGACTACTTACTGTTAAAAATTTTAGAAACAACGTTTAAAAAATATACAAGGTGTTTCCTTATTGCGGTAGGAAAATTAAGGGGTGTATTCCTGAGCCAGTTCTATGAAAAAAGTTTATACAAACATAGGTCCGGAAATGATTCGATTTTTAAATAAAGGGTGTTAAACTTTAAACAAAAAATGGGTTTTTCATATTATCTTTAATATGAATTATGCCATTTTATTATAATTTAGCTGTGGTATTTGTTAAACTGGCGGGTTAATTTAGACCTAGATTAATTTTAATTAGTGGGACCAGTGGCGGCGTGGAACGCATCCAAGTTAATATTATTGACAAAAATGTACGTCACTGATTTTTCTTGCAACCTAATTTATTTTTATTTTTTGATAAAACATAAAAATTATTTTTGTATCTTAATATTTTTACTTATCTTGCTTGATTTTTCAAAACAAAAAATAAAATTTGCTAAACTGCATATTCTTGGACCCTACAAGAAATACTAGGACATTTTTTCTTTTAAAAATAAAGTGTTATAACTTTTTATTAGCAATTTTATAATAAAAGAACAAACACCTAATTTAGTAAAATTAATATCTAGTCTAACATTTTACTAACAAATAGTGTTTTAGAATTTTTAAAGTTTTTAAAAAATTTAACACCCTGTATCTTGTGGAAGAAAAAAATTAAGGATCCATGTTTATATAAACTTTTTTATTTAAAATAGCCCAGGAAATCGTCCTTAAATTTAAATAAAGAAGGCACAATTTGTATAATTATTATTATCAGTTTCACTGCTATTATTTAAATATAAATGTTTTATAATTTAATTCCATATTTAAGCAATAAAATCCTGTTTAGTAAACTTTTTTATACTACAAGTAATTAAGGTTAAAGATTTTAATTACCATAAATTAGGTTATCTTTAATAATTATTATCAATAGTTTAGTTTATAGAAAAACAAAATTTATATTGTAAGCATTTAATAACTTTCTTTGTCTGCGTACAATCTCGATTATTCACCGTAACAATTTTCAACCCAATTAGAGAAAAACAAAAAAATCACATTTTTTTATTTAAATATTATAATATTCATAAGCATAATTTCTTTAAATTATTGTAATACAAGCAATTGTAAAGAAATTTAATATGTACAGGGGGCGACAAATTAGACTCTTTTTAAAAAAAAACTTTTATGAACTTACTGGTAAATTCCGCTTACTTGCTACAGCAGCTTGCTCTTTTAGTTAATAAAATACAAAACTTGTCAATAAAAAATGACAAAATATGCAATATTTTAAAAAATTGTTTAAAAGAAATACAAAGTCTAATTCCTTTTAAACAGGAAAATTTTTCGACCATTTTTATAAGAAAAGTAAAGATATTGTCCCATTTTAAATTTTGTTAAATGCGCCATTAAAAAAATAATAAAATACATATTGCAATCAGCATAGAAGCTTGATTCAAAAATGTTTTTAAATAATTAAAGAATCTCTAGCAAAAACTGCAAAAATTAAGAAACACGCTGTAGCAAGTAAACGACGCAAGATAGCGAATTGCGGTTGTCACCAGTAAATTTGGCTTGAAATTTAAGCCTCGCAAACAGGTAAAAAAATTTGGCCCACCCTGTAAATAAAATTTTTCAAGAAATAATCGATCTTCTGTTCCCAGACTACAAACTTATTTGGTCTTTTCCCCTACATTTGGCGTGGCGTATGTGCTTACATTCGCAACGATCTGGCTTGTGCCCAAGTTTCAAATCTTGAATCGGCTATTCTCTATCCTTTGGCTCAAACTTTCCCTTAGGTCTTCTACCAAATTTATCTGCTGTTTGTACCGGTCCCCATCTAAAAATTTCCTTAGTTGAATTCTTTGACTTCCTTTATCGAAGATCGATAACATAATTTCTCACTTTCCATCGGCCGAAGGAATCGTGATTGGCGACTTTAATGGCCATAATAAGTATTGGCTGGTCTATTCAAAAATTGACCCTCAAGGAAGAGCAGTCGAAATCTTCGCAGTTAGTAACTCTCTTACCAACCTTATTACGTAACCCACCTACTTCTTTGTTGTTCCAAATCTTAGTTCAAATCCCCTTGATCTCTTTCTTAGCAGCAACTTCGAACTCTATCAAGCATTTTTTTTGTGGCGAGCAGTGGTGCAGGGGCTAACGTGCCAGCCTCTCACTGCAGCGATCCGGTTTCGAATCTCGGTGTCGGACATCGGATTTTTAATTGTTTGTCACCTCAACAGTTGGCAATGGCAAACCACTGTGTGGTATCTCTGCCATTCCTAGGTAGTGGTTATTTAAAAATAACGTCCGTAGTGGCACTACCGCGTTGTCTAAAAGGTGTTTCAATGCTTGGATACCGTTGACGGAACACAACAATAATGGGTTAAACATTCAGTAACCCGGCACTCACGGTACACTGGTTTTTAGGCATAATCCTTCGTGAGATGTCATAAAAAAATAAAAAAAGCATCTGTCATAGCTCCTCTAGGTCGCTCAGATCATGGCTTAGTTGCTATATCTTACCCTCTACATCCCAAAATAATTGAATGCATGCCACCACGCACCGTCTGGTACTGCAACTTAGCCGACTGGGATAGCCTAAGCGGCCTTCTTCGCCACTTTTACCCCTGGGATTCCATAAGCACTTTTTCTTATTATCCTTCTGGAAATTTGCTGGCAACTGACTGAATCAATTCAATGGGGCATCAAAATCTATACTTTCGCAAACCATCAAGAACCCCAAAAATCTAATTACAAATCCTGGCTTTCCACATCTTGTGATAAAGCTAGACTTCTAAAAGTTGAGGCTCACAAGCAGTTTCTACATGGATCCTACTCCAGAAAACCCACAGGGCAGCATTGAAGCAAGAACAATCAAACAATTCCAGAAGCCAGAGACTCCTTCGACAATCGTATCATCAAAAACAATTTTTTTTTTTGGTTTAACGGTAGTAAATCTTTCGCCCACTGAGACGCCACAGGACCCAATTATAGTAATCTGCAAAGCTCTTAAAAGCAGCTACTAAATAGGTTTTTTCAAATTTAATTCAAATCGGTTAAAAGGTTTTAAAAATTTAAAGGATACCGACTTTTCTTTAATTTTAACGCCCTATATCTCAGAATGAATCAAGTCCGACATATGTTTATAAGAACTTTTCGTAAAAAATATTTCCTATCGACTGCCGATGTTTGTCACGAAAAAACCTGGTCTACCCTGTAGGGTCTTCCCTTTAAAAATTTAAAATTTTCCAATATCATTTACTCATACCACGTTTAATTTTGATATGTCCAATAAATACTCTAGGAGTTATTTATGGCTTGGCCAATAGATTGGTTGACATCCGGTATATTTTTATGCTAAACAAAGCAGAAATATTTTCATTTCAAATTTTATTTAACGTTAAATAAAAATTTAACTGTGTCAACAATATTTCACAAAGGTATGAAATTTAAATCTAGAAGCAATTGGTTTCTTGGTACTTTGAATGCAAGCTAAACAAGTTCGCTTTGAAGTTTCAAAATAAAATCTCAACCTGCAAGGAAACAAAAAATCCAATTTGAAATAACCGCAGAAAACTAAATGAATTTTATGAATTTCCTAAATACATTTCCGTGGATCACACAAACAACAGAAAAAAATCCTTTTAAAAATTATTTGTATCAATGTATTAGTAATATTTGTATAGCATTAACTTCAAACAAAAATTAAATACCATTACCATTTAAAATAATTAATTTTTTAAAATTAAGTTTTCAAATTATTTTCATTTTTTTCTGGCTGAGCCAGAAGTATGAAATAAAACAAAATATTTTATTTTCTTAAAACTTAGTAAGATAGGAAATAGGTTCAAAAGAAAGATATATTTTTACTAGCAGTGGCGTATATTTTTGGGTCAGAAATATTTATTTAGGTACCTCTTGAGACGCTACTGGATTAGCTATATTTAGCAAATAAGATCAAAAAAAGCATTTTAATCAATAAACTTTAATAATGTCGGATAAGAGACATTTACAAATTTTTAAAAAATTCGATTTTTTTTTATTTTAATATCCTGCATCTGGGAAACAATGCATTTACAAATCCAAGTATTTTCTATACAGTGTCTACGTAAGTTGGCGTCATATGGAAAACTTTTATTATTAATTTCACGAAAAAAGGTACTGCATGGTTATTCTTTATAAAAGTTCTGCATGGTTCAAAACCTAAAAAACAACCATCATCAAATATTAAATTTTATAAGTCATCTACCAGGCTTGGCCAAAAATTTAATTCTTGTTTAAGAATAAATTACTTGTATTTTTGTCATTATAGAAAATTGTTATAAAGAAGATGTTTAGAAATAAAAGTTACCTCTAAATGTGCAGTTTCGTTTATTTACTGGAAACTGCGAAAATAAAGCCAATTTAGGTTTTTACATTAGGGCAACACATTTTACGATTAGCACATTTTTAGGACAATTTTAAATAAACGTTTTAAATGTAGTGTTATCAAAACAAAAAAACTGTCCTATGCACTAATATACAAACTTAAATTTTCCCTGATTTTAGCAGAAAAGAAGCTCCAATTTTCCAATAAGCAAAACTGCCTATTTAAAAGTAATTTTTTAATTCTAAACATCTTTTCTCAATAGCAATTTGCGGCATTAGCAGAAATACAGATACTTTACTCTTGAGCAAAAATTACATTTTTGACCAAACCTCGTAAATGACTGACACAATTTTATATCTGATAATTATTGTATTTTAGGTTTTGGACCATGCAGAACTATTTACAAGAAATAACTTTTTTTTGTTAAATGATTAATAAAAAAGTGTCCCATATGACGCCAACTTACGTATACACACTGTATTTTCTGATTAAGAATGTTTGCCTTAAACTTCCTAAACAACATTTTGTAACAGTCTGTTTATTATATATATATATAATATTGTTTCCATGTCTTTCTTGGGTTAGTATTTCTTTTTCGGCGTTTTCTTTGTTTTCGTGTTAAACAATAATTTGCCAAGTAGAATCAAATGTCGTATTAAGAAAAGAGAAAAATTTATCTATTATTTAAAACCAGACTTTTTGTTTTTCCTTATAAAAGAAATACAAATAGTTTTTACTACATTATTTAAAAAGTACTTATTAGGGATAGGGAAAATAATGTGCCACAACATCCTCCTTTTTATTTATTTTTTTCTTAAAATACCACCCAACTTTTAGTTTGACATTTATATCTATCATTTCTTGCCTAAAATTTGGTTTATGTTGTCTTACTAAAATCCTAAAATTTTCATTAAAAAAGACTAAACACTTTTAAAGTTAGAAGGGGAATCCCGACTTTGGACAAGCAATGTATACTAATTGATTGATTAAAGTGAAAATATGCAGGTTATTAAAAATTATAAGATGACATTCTTATTATTATTATTACATAATAATTTAATTTTGTTTTTATTATTTGTTTTACAATTGGATTATTCCTTTTAAAAAGTCCTGCATGCTCTAAACCCCAGTATGCAGTTATCAAATTTTATTTTTTTAATCTGATACGAGATATGTAAAATAATAATAATTTTGCTTAAGAGTAAAGTACCTTAATTTTTAAGGAAATTAAAAAGTGTTATTTAAAAAATTTGTATAATTTAGAAAACATATAAAAATATGCAATTACAGCAATTTAGCATGCGCATTCAGATTTGGTATTATTTGTTTTTTTTCTACGACTTGGCAAATTTGCCATTTTTATTGCAATTTTACAAATGAGAAGCTCCAAATCAGAACGCGGTTCTTGATAAAACACATTTTTTAAAATCACTCACAATTTTTCCTAAGCGATTTTCACTTATGAATTTTAAGAAGTGTTTTAGTCAAAATATGTAATATGCTTTTAAAATTGTGATTTATAAAAAAATGCGTTTTGATGTTTTGATTTGGAGCTTCTAAAATATTATTATAAAAATAATAATAACATTTTTTATTTGCATATTAAATTTTAAACAATGCAAAACTTTTTTTTCTAAAATAAATAATAAAAAGTTTTTCATATGGTTCCAACCTTATTAGACACACTGTATAAGAAAAGTTAACTTTCAGTGTTTTTTCAAATATAAGGTGATTTAATTTTTATTGGGATCTCGCTTGCTTGCTTGGGTTGGTATGGCTTTACTGCTCGGCAATCGCCAGTTTATTGGGATTTCTATATAATCGTACAAGATTCGTTAACGCTAGTCGTGACACCACCGTGTCAATGTTTAGCTTAATACTTTTTTTTTAATATGTTTTTATTTGAAAAAAAAATCTTACAGAATATATTTTTTTAATTAATAGGATATGTCAAACTTAATGATAATATGCACCTAAATCTCAAAAAGTTAGATGTGTGACAACGTATTTTTTCTTGTCCAAATACAGTGTGGGCCAAATTAAACTTGTACACTTTTTAACTAATAATACCTTTTTATCTGTCCCGCCTATCTTTTTCATTTTTAAGTGGCCAATAAGTACATATGTTTCCTCTAGGTTTGCCAATTTTGGTAACATAGATTTTAATAGGACTGGACTTACGGGACTTTTTCGAAATAATGCAATAATCTTCGTTGCAAAAAGATAATAATATTATCTACACTTAGACTAATACGTTTATTTTTAATTAATTTACTATTAAGTTTGGTCAACATTTAACTCAGTAACCATGGTAACGTTAAATTTTTTAAAGGACACTAAAAAAAGTTCTTTTTAAAATCGAGAGAAATGCATGCCTTATGGGGAGAATTATTAATCAATAATAATTATAATTCCTATATTCTTAAATTTTTGGCAGATTCGCTTTTACTGAATTATTTCCCATAGTTTGTCTACAATTTGTCAAATCAGATTTTTACAACGAGGTTAAATACATTATTTTGGAAAATGTCCTGTAAGTTCAGTCCTGTCTAAATCTATTTGACCAAAATTGATAGACCTACAGAAAACATAAAACTATCTTTAAAAAAATAAAATTAAACCGTCTGTAACGAATCTATTAGACATGCCTAGAGTTGCCATAAATTTCTAAGGCAATGACTAGACGCCCAGATTTCTGGACTACTTAGGTTAAGCTATGGTATATTTATAAAGTTAAAAATTCAGCAGCATTTCAAAATTATACTGATATTGCAAAACTGCTTCGACAGATTCTACCAACAGTCGATTTCTTTCGTCGGCAACTGCCAACGCTAAAAAATGTCCCCTAAATTGGCATTATGTAAAGGAATTAATTAAAGTCTAAGATCCGAATAGGAAGCGATTCATTCATTTGTTTACCGGATAAAAATTGTTTTATATTGGAGATAGTATTTAAACAAAGGTATTGCCATAGGGTTTCCTAGAAAAATAGGTTCAAGGCTATGACCAAAAACAAAAAATTAAGTTTTATTTTTTTTTAATGACTCTGTATATTGTCAATTTTTATTGTTTTATTGTACATGACAGCACTAATATATTAGTAAATTTGTTTCTTCTATTTATTTAATAAATAGAGCTGTAAAAAATTTTAAAATTTTAAACTAAAAAAAAATCGGTACATTTTGTATTATTTAAATACACATATAAATATATTAAATATATATTTTAATAACTAGCATACGTACGTATTTAAAAATATAGAGGTTGCCATTATACCAGGTGTGTCAAAAATTTTAAGGGTATTTTTTTAAAATTACCTAAATATGGATAATTTTTTAAGTAACCCTATGGCGACACCTTTATTCAAATACTATTTTTAATATTAAACAGTTTTTATCGGGTAAACAGATAAGTGAAGGTCGCCTCCTATTTGGATTCCATATTATAATGTGTATTTACATATTTTGATAAGTTAAAATTTTTGTATAAATGTTTTTTAAAAGTAATAGATGATAGCGGGGTTCATACAAAATAAATATATAAGTATTGTTTCATATCGTAAATCGGAACTTCTTGCTATGAAATCGGGATGTCGGAACATAGAGCCTAATAACGGTGATAGTCTCGATATATCGCGATGGATGGTAACCTTAGACATGCCAAAACTTCTAGAGTATTGGACATATCAAAATAACACTTGGTATAAGTAAATGACATGAAAAGAGGAGTTTTTTTTGCATATTTCCCACTTTTTGGTTACTTCTGGTTTAACCCGAAATGACTCAAATTTTAAATTTTTAAGTTGAACACACTGTGTATTTTATTAACATTTATGGATTACTGAGATAATTCTAAATAAATTTAACATATTTAAAAGTTTTTACGCCTGCTTGATTTTTTAAGAGCTATGTGTAGTAATACATTTTGCATCAAGGTAGCTATGATTCTTTATTTATTACTTAATTTTTAATTCGATCGCAAATATATTGGTATGCTTAGATTCGCCAAAAAAACCTTTGTTTCAAAAAACTTGTTCAAAAAGGGTTGTCATTTGAAAAATACTAGTTAATAACGAAAATGTCAATTTGCTAAGTTGTTTTATTCCTATCTTTTATAAGTTACTAAAACTTTGCGATTGTATTTTTGTAACATCTTCTAGGATCACTAGATTAATTTTTTTCCAATTATGAGCACCTTAACGCAATATTAAAAATGGCTCTTAAAAAGTCAAGTTAGCTTAAAAACGTTTTAAAATATTACGTTTTAAATAAAAATTGTCCGAGCAATCCCAAAACGATTAAATAAATAAGGTGTTTCATTTAAAAGTTCAAAAATGAAGGAATTTTCGGTTGAACCAAAAATAAATGAAAGGTAAATAATATGTATAAACTTTTCTCTGCCCATATCATTTACTCATACCAAGTCTTATTTTAATAGCTCCAATACTTCAGGAGTTATGGCTTGTCTAATAAATCCGTTGACCGCCGGTATTTAGAATCACATCAAATAGAATTTTACCAGCAAATAGTATACATATAGTACATTCTAATTCAAATGAACCACATTCTACAATTTCGTTATTCGTATACTCATTAAAAAATCCTAAACACGTCGATTATTATTTTTCGAAAAACACATTTTTGTGTCAAAGTTTACTTCTTCAGAGTTTAAATCTCCCCCACCCACCAACACCAACATCGAAAAGTTTAAATGGAAAAATGGATCAAGTGATACCCTATACCTGCCATATATACCTCAAAGTGAGTTTCAAAAAACTAATCAAATACGTGTAGTAAAATGTTTTAAAAATCGTTTAAAATTGTCACAAATTAAAAGTTTGATTAAATGTATGTAACTGTAAAACTTCGGTGTAAACCTAGTCAGGTTTTACCTTAAAATGTATGTAATAGAAATATTAAATAACCAAAATTGTGTAGTAAAAAATCAAAGTTTATTTTGTAAGTTTCAAATGTGCAGCAAAAGGTACAAAAACCTGTTAAAAATACACTCAGTATAGTAAAACTCAAAGTATATCTTGTAAGTATTAAATGTGCAGCAAAAGTTACAAAAACCTGTTAAAAATACACTCAGTATAGTAAAACTCAAAGTATATTTTGTAAGTATTAAATGTGCAGCAAAAAGGTACAAAAACCTGTAAAAAAATACACTCAGTATAGTAAAACTCAAAGTATATTTTGTAAGTATTAAATGTGCAGTCAAAAGGTACAAAAACCTGTAAAAAATACACTCAGTATAGTAAAGAATCAAAGTGTAGTTTGTGAGTTTTGAATGTGTAGAAAAAGGTATCAAAACCTGTCAAAAATACAAGTAAAATGTAGTAAAAACAATCAAATACCATTCAAAACCCGTAATGTGTAAAAACACGTAAAAAATGTATGTATTTTGTCAAAAAGTAATTATTTATTTTAATTCATAAAATAAATGTTGTCAAATAAAAACTTAAAAGGTTAAAATTGCATTAAGAAAGATGGAAAACAGTATGGAACGCACTGACCTGCTAAATTCCTTTGTCTTTGTTCAAGCAGCAACGGCAAAACGTCACAGCAGATTTGTTTATGGCTGAATTTTCTTAATTTTCCATCAAAAGACGAAGGACCATGTTTGTAAATGATGTACACATTTTGAGAATTTCACGTCTTTACTATACAATCAAAAAACTTGTTTAAATTGTTACAAAACATACATGCGTATACTGAGCGTATAATCCCGTGCTGGGGTGTTGTTGCTAAGTCAACTGTCGACTGCTTGCTGGCTTCGCTCTCGTCGACTCGGATGAATAGGGTGGTGGAAGAACTGGTAGCGTCTGTAGGATGTAGCGGTGGACTTACTAGGCGCTAGTTTCCATGAAATCTTTGTTTTAGTCGGAACAGTTTGTATAAATACAACTTTAATCATTTCACTGTACAATTTTTTGATAATAATAATAAAACACTAAATTTCAAAATGACAACGTTATGTCAGGCTAAGTGGTATTTTTATTGTTGTTCATAAATATGAGGCGATAATAATGTAACAATTTTTAAAAATATATTAGCATCTAACTAGCAAACGGGTTAACCGAAAAATCTAAAGTTTTTACCATGGACGTAGATTTGCATGCTCTTCAATAAATTTCAATAGAATTTTTCTCCTAAATAATTAGGGAGCCAATAATTGACCCCATTAAAAATTACATGGGACTTTCTATGACCAAAAATATACCTAACCTAAACATTTGTTTTAATATATAATGTTTTATATTAAAATAAATGTACAAAGGTTTACACTGCCATTTGAATTTGTTAAGTACTCCGTAAGTACTGCTTTTTATTAAAAAACTTTTTAACCTAAAACTGATTAAATAGTAATTTATGTAACATAAAGTATTTCTTTTTACAAATAAAAAAGACGATACACTTTGTGTTTATGTTGCATACCAAAGTTTTTCTACGATCGTACAAAAATTTCTCAATTAACGGTTTATACATGTTTGTTTGTAGTAATTAAATAACTTACTTTTTTTTGCACAACAGTTACATTACAATAAAATATCATAAACTTTTTTAAGAACAAATGATCCTCTTAATAAGCATGCACTTTATTTAAAAAGATAGAAAATTTTATGTATTTACTTTATGCAGAAATAATACTAAATGAGTATATATATTTTTTAATTTTGCACACAAATTGTTACTTTCAAATTAAGCCAGTGGTTGCTCCGGAGTTAAGCAGTGAAGTGCGCGCCCATAACTTGGATGGGTGACCGGCATTGTGGGTTTTGGGAAACGGCACTCGGTGTTCTGCTCGGGGGTGAACAAACGGACCGAGCAACAACCATCCAAGTTATGGAATGAATGGTGTGTGAATGGGAAGGAGTAGGGGTCAAGATACAATAAGCCTTCAGGCTGCAGTGCACCACCTAGGGGGCGGTCGGCGGGCCTGGATGGGATGACCCCGAAAGGGCGAAAAAAAGCCAGTGTTTGTTGTTGTAGGGAAGTAAAACTTAAAATTTTAGGTGTTTTTATCACTGAATTAAAAAATGTTTAATTTTAATAAGTGTTAAATCTTTTTTCTTTTACCGATAAAAGGCCTCTCAAAATGTACCCTGTTCACAATTGGTTTGTGTTCAGCACCGCCACTGAATATTACTCTCTTTTTTTTAGAAAATCTTTATTCAAAATTATTTATATGCATCTGATCCTTTAAATATTAAAGTAAAAACGGTAAACAAAATACAATTAGGGTAAAAGCAACCTACTCTTACATAAAGCTGCGTCCAAACTTGCAACAATTCGCCAAACATCCGTCCAAACAAACCAACCTATTTGCGTGCTTCTTTGATGCAAAAAACCAACAAGCTCTGAATCACCGCGGAATCATTTTCCAAGCCCCTATATCGATGTATTCCGTGTAAGCATCCCATATAAAAAGGCGGTAAGGCAATTTAAACTAAATAATATCAATTCCACGGTGATCAAAAAACACTGCTTACTGAGCGACCTGACTCGAAGGCAACCGACACGAGGACGCCTGACCAAAAACGAACAATTAATAAGGAATGGTTATTATAAGGCAGTTTTATGTGTGTACGTTTTTAAATAAGGGGTTTAATAAAAAAATGGTACAAGTAATATTTTGTTAACATGAGACATTAATTAAGTATATTTTAGATATATTTTTATTTTATGTTTATTTATATTTCTTTGGATTTCAATTTTATTTATAATTATATTTTAAAATTTAATGATTTTATTATTAGCAATTAATTTTTGCCTTAAATGATATTGTTATTTTCTAATGGTCGCTTCTGCAACTTTTTCACTGACCCCCTAAAATATGTAGACAATCTAATATTTACGCTGACTGATTTTGCGTTGGGCACCGCTAGTTTTTTGTCGGTTCATTTTAATTATTGGCTTTTATAATAAATTTTGTAACGTAAGCATATTTTACTAGATTTAATATTTTGCCTACCCTGCTGTAACCTGCATTGCACGCCACTGATTTACAGAATACACAATCTTTTTAGAAATCACAATTATTCAAAGCATGATTGTCACTTAGTTTTAAATTGTTGACTGGAAAAACATTTTACAAAATCGTGTATAGAATTTTGTGAATATTATATATTGTTATCAAAATTTGTACAGATAGAAAACCGGTTTAATTAAATTGGACTTTGTTAAAAAGAACTAAATATTGTTATAATTTTTATATTTGGTCAAAATAGCCTATTGTGGGAAAAAAATGTTTTATTCATTTATTTATTTTTATAACCTATAAAATAAAAAAAAACATATTTTTCAGCAACAAAAATAGGCACTGTCAAAAAATAAAATATAAGGAAAATGAAAATTTCAAGGTAATCAAATTCTACTTTCCTGTGTTTTTTTATGAAAAAGGTTCCCATATACCGGACTTGCTTTATTTCTGAGATACAAGGTCTTAAGTTGTAAAAATTAAAAGAGTTATTTCTTTAATTGCTAATCAGTTATTGTTGTTTTATATGTAAACAAAGTAAGAAAGATGTACCATCTGGCGGTCATTAGTGGTGCTACGCTTAGGT
The DNA here is from genome assembly GCA_014170235.1 of Listronotus bonariensis. Classification (NCBI taxonomy): domain Eukaryota; kingdom Metazoa; phylum Arthropoda; class Insecta; order Coleoptera; family Curculionidae; genus Listronotus; species Listronotus bonariensis. The sequence continues at coordinate 39,041 of JACEGR010001700.1, forward strand.
CGTTGTTTAACCGTATAAAGGGAATCATTTGGAATCTAAATGTCCAGTTAAGTCAAAATATCATACTTTTATAGTTGCGTCGTTGTTCTTTCAGAACAGTCATAAAAAAACTTTATAAAAAGTCAGTGCCAGATTTTAGATATTCCAATAATATTAGGCTTGTTCCAGCAGAATGTTGGAAACATGTTAGCAACAATCGTTAAAGGCAGAAATTGTTACAAAAATTAGTCAGAAATGTTAGCAACAGTTTTCTGCTGGAACGAAAAATAAACAAGGCGTGCATATTGCTTATACGTCAATACAAGAAAGGTTATGTTAAAAATTGTCAGTAATGTTTGAAATAAGTTTGCAAACTTTTCAAACAGTTTCCAACACGTTTCCAACATCTTAAAACTACTGCTGGAACAACAAACAATTATTGTATAATGTTAGAAACATGGCACTGCTGGAACGACAAATTTGACGTGCGCAGAATCCGAACGGTTGCAAACATTTCTGACAGCCTGCTGGAACAAACCTATTGTCTGTGGTGCTGATATATTATTGGACCCAATAATCCCAATCTAGGTACCTTATTATATTAAATAAGTTTACCAAATTTTATCTAATCTGATAAAAGGGTTTTTAAATATTTAAAAAATACCGACTGTTTTTAAAAACTTTAATGCCCAGTATTTCAGAAATGAAGCAAATCCAGAAATACAGTGTGTCTACGTAAGTTGGGTAATATGGTTTACCGGGCTTCCCCGTGGCGCAGTGGACAAAGCGTTGATCTTCGAAGCCAGAAGTCGCCGGTTCGATTCCCAGCGGGGGAGACATATTTAGAAGTTATTAAAAAATAACGACAGTGGTGGCACTACCGCCTTGTCTAAAAGGTGCTGTGAAATGCATATCTGCATGTTTCTGTGCTTGGACAACGTTGACGGAACAGGGGAAATGAGTGGTTAAACATATAATAACCCGACATCCACGGTACTCTGGTACTTAGGCATAGGCCTTAGTGAGATGTCAAAAAATTTAAAAAAATGGTTTTATAAAAATAAGTTATTCTTTATTAAATGTTCTGCAGGATCCCATTTTAATTTTAATTTTTTTTTTCTGCCAAAATCAAGAAAATTTAAGTTTGTACATTAGTGCATTGTACATTCTTCTTGTTTTAATAATAATAAATAAATAAAAAATATTGAAACAGTCCTAGACTATTTATAATCATAAAATGTAGTGCACTATAGTACAAACCGAAATTATTAACATTATCGCAGAAAAAAAATCAAAAATATACATTCTTTTGTAATTAAACAAAATTGCATATTTAGAAGTAAACATCTTTTCTTTATAACAATTTTTGTTATTAGCAAAAATACAGGTACTTTACTCTTAAGCAAAAATTAAATTTTGGCCAAACCTCGTAGATATCTAATACAATTATTATTTGATGGTTGCTTTTTAGATTTTGGACCCTGTAAAACTTTTTTGCGTAAAATTAAGAATAAAAAGTTTCTCATATGACGCCAACTTACGTAGACACCCTATATAGCTTTAAAACTTCTGCAAATATTTCTATAAAAGAAGTACGTGTTTTTTTCTAATGTATATTACAGTGTGTCGCATCCTCAAAACATTAAAAGCCAGAATTTCTCTTATTTAAAAACACAGCAGATGGAAATGTAGCTCCATTTCCACATATATTGCGGATACTGACCTACATACTTCGTTCCGGCAAGATAGTCATGATATATTGCCGTTGAGTAGTAGCGTTATGTGTGGGATCGCTACTAATAAAAATAAAATTTTTGTCAAGCAATATGTAGGCTTTAAATATTACTGTTATTCAGTGTGTTTACGTAGCTAAGTTGGCGGCATAGGGAAAATTTTCTTATTATTAATTTCACAAAAAAAGTTATTTTTTATAAAAAGTTTTGCATGGTCCAAAACCTTAAATGCAATCATCAGATATCAAATTATGTCAGTCATGTAATGAGGTTTGGCCAAAAATGTAATTTTTGCTCAAGAGTAAAGTACTTGTATTTTTGCTAATATTGCAAATTCTTATAAAAAAAAAGATGTTTAAAATGTAAAATAACTTCCAAATATACAATTTTGTTTATTTTCCAAAAAAAATTGATTTCTTTTCTGGGAAAATCGAGAAAATTTAAATTTGTACATTAGTGCATTATATATTCTTTTTGTTTTTAATAACAAATAATTTAAAAAGTTTATTTAAAACTGTCCTATGTCATAAAATATAGTGATCAAAATAGCCAATCGATGTATTTTAGCTTGAAGAATTTAAAAATCGTACTAAAAAACAATTATATGAAAAACAAAAGACTTCCACCATAAATATTGTATTTTTAATAGGAACACTATATTTATTATTATATTTTTAAATTCTATTGTCAATTCTAAGTGTTTTTTTAAGGGTTCTACATGTATATCTTTTACTGCTTTTAAGTTATTGACGCTTGAAAGGTCATATTTTTGGCTTATTTATTTAAATATCCTAATATGAAATACAGGTAGGTAACGCAGGTTATTACCTGATACTTTAAAGTAATTTCTTTAAAAATTATTAACGTATCTTCTTTTTGCTTTACTTACATTTTTTCCAGAATTGTAATAAACCATTACTATCTGTAGTTTTTTATCTAACGAATAATTTATTAAAAGAAAAAAACTAGTATTAAAATCCACCAATAGGTAAAAATTTCAACGTTTTTGAAGTATTAGGTAATCACCTGTATTACCTTTATTGTGTATTGATACATTTATTTAAATAATATTCGCCGGAAATATAACTCTCCAATCGTCGATAACCCAAATTCAGCTTTTACAGAATGACAAAAGGAAAGGTTTAATTTATTTACCTTTGGTACCTCGTATCTGCCAAAGCCACTATAGGTTAAACTTTATAGTCTGCCATTGCTTCTCCCTATGTTGTGAGCATAATAACTTTTTAGCTTTTACAAAATAACGAAGGACTGTCGACACGGACTCTTACTAAATTGCATTAGATCGATGTAGCATTTTGTACAAACCATTAAGGCACACTCTGTATAGTGCTAATTAAATTAAACCAAAAAGGTCTCTTTGTAACAAATTTTAACCAAACAATGTAATTATTATGGTTTATTTTTTCCCCAAGGCTTTAATAACCTTAATAAACTATTTGGTTGTATTTAAACAAATATAATATATAATGCATATTAACTAATAAAATTTTATAGTCACTGTTTTAACATATTAATATTCTCCCCAGCCATTTTTAATTTAACAATAAGTGCCAATCATGCTTTGGTATATTTTAAAGTAATAAAATGTTATGTTAAATTAAATTTAAATAAAAACAGAAAATTCAAAATATAATTAAAGCTCGCAATATTCAGTTTAAACCGTTTTATCTAAATAAATGTTATTTAATTATGTAATTATACTTTTAACTGTAATTTTGTAGATAATGAAATAGTGTAACTAATGTTTTAATTTAATGATTTTTTTAATACTGTTATTTTTTTTTAATTTATAAATAACTAAATGTAAAATAAAAGTCGTTTGTAATAACACCCAATGATTTTCTTATAGTTCTAGGGATCAATATTTAAACAAAATATTAATTGGGTTCTCTCCAGAAAAAAGATATTTTAAGGAACTTTAACCTAGTATACATTATAAAAAGTTATTTTGCCCTTGCAAAAATACAATATAAGTTAAGATACCCATAAAACAACTAAATTAATAAGGAAATATTTAATATAAAATAATTATTTTTATTAAGGTTATATAAAAATAAAAAAATTCACATAAAACGGGTTGCAACCCCTAAACATAGGTTCAAAGTCTTTCGGTTGAATTTTTTTAATAATAGTCTTATCATAAAATAAGTTTCTAGCTAGGCTACCAGACGTGAACTAATTCTTTGACGCGCCTTAAAAATGTGGAAAACAAATAACTAAAAAAACCATAAAAAACTTATAATATGGCTAAATACTTTTATTTACTATTTTTATTTTCTTTAGTGGTAATGACACCTAAAGTTGTATCTTTTACCAGTCAATTATTTTTTAAAAAGTAATGTTTAAGTCAGATCTTTAGTCATTTTTAGTTAAAGGTTTATAACATTTTTTAATTAAAAGCTTTCCATATTTTTGAGGCGCGTCCAAGGGATCAGTTCACGATTGGCAACCTCGTTAAGAGCTCATTTTATAATTAGATAATTATAAAATAATTTTAACCGAAAGCCTTGGAACCTATGTTTAGGGGTTATAACCTTTTCTATGTAAGTTTTTTAATTTTTTATATAACCTTAATAAAAATAGTTATTTTATATCAAATAATTAAATATAAATTTATTTTCGTTAAAGTAGTCATAATACTTATAATATTATTTATAGGAGCAGTATCGCCCTTTATATTATATAAAAATTAAGGTTCCTAAAATATTTATTAAATAACTTTTAATGTGGATAAAAGCCAAATAATATTTTGTTTAAACACCTAAACATGCCTAACTTGCTGACCAAATTAGAAATAGTTATAATAATATTATAGTTGTTTTCTAATAAAAATATTACTATTGTATTTTCAGAAAAATTGGTTTCTTCATTTAAAATTGACAAATCTATTATTTTTTCACGCAAATCCTCCAATTATGCAGTCAAATTTTAAACACAAAACTGCGGCTTCCAGGCCTTATTATCTTATGTTGGCGGATATAAGGCAACTACTGAATGACAATCTAAAATGGCTATTCCAACCAACCATAAGTAGTTATTTTAAATTGCATTCCTTAAAAATGGGTATTAAATCAAAGGGCTTGCTGAAAATAACCCAAAAATAAAGTGGCGTCTTTACAAAACCAACATTTTGGAACACCTGAGAGAGCGAACTAGTTATTTTTTATACATTTCATACAGTTCTACAATAAAGGTAACAAACGAAAAGACTTCCTAAGAGTAACTCGAAAAAGAAAGTAAAATATTATTTTTTAGAATAGGAGTATTAAATAAAGGGAATTTCTAAAATTATGAACATAATTTAAACTTCGTTGATTTAATTCGCCTAATTTTTTTAAGTCCTTTATGCAAAATCATCTAATTGTTTTAAAGTTAGACTGTTCAAAATTAACTGGCAAACGACCTTGCGACAATGATGCGTTAAATAAGATAAACATACTGAAAACTCTGCCCAGCAATAACTTAAAAGTTAAAAAAAGCGTGTTAATAAATTTAATGTAAGAACACTATTTTTAAAACAAGTTATTTTCTTAATTCACCAAAAAGAATAAAATAGACTTTTCGTCATAAAGTTTAGTTATCAAAATTTAACTGTAATATTTGTTTAATACCTGGATTTTTAAATAAAAGTAAAAGTATTTTTAAGCACAACATCCGTTTATTTTACACATTAATATAAAAAACAACTGCGTATATTGATATCATTTTTACACTGATTATTTCTTTTCTATTAACTTTGACCAATAGCTGGTAAAAATTGGTATGTCAAATATAAATTTTAAGTAAAAATTACTTATTTACTGTCAACTTCACTGTCAGTAGTTTTTCCGAAAAAAATCGAAAATTTTTATGCAAATTTAACAAATTATTGTTTTTATTGTTTTAATAGAAAAAAAATTGCATTAAAAACATATTGTTTAGTTTATAAAAATAATCAAATATTCTTCGTGCAACTTATTTTTCCTGTAGAAAAAATTAATTATAAGTAATCTGTTTTAACAAATAGCATTTGCGAAAGTGGAAAATCCTCGTTTTCGACTCTGATTTTAAAAACCACTTTAGCTCATGGTATTTGTTAGAACAAATTAAAAAGTCTTTTTTTTATGTTTTTGAAACAATTAAATACACTAGGGATATTACCCTACTCCCCCAAAAAATATATTTTAAAAAACAGAAATGTTAGATACAAAGGAGTAGAGAAAATCTGGCGCTCAAAGAAGACCAAATTAAACTTTTGCACAATTTTTGTGATACTTGCTTGTCGCGAGATTTACCTGTGTGAATAAACTAATAAATTTAATAGCCTAATCTAAGTAATATTTCTTTTACTTTTTTAAACTAAGTACTTTAATTTCGCGACAAGCCTCTTTATATTTTATATTAAAAGTTATAAACAAGTTTAAGGATTTTTTTTTGCAACGATAAAGAAAACTATGCTTCTGTATTTTTAGACAAATATATTTCTCCATTCAAAATTGACAAATCTATCATTCTTCCACGCAAATCCTCCAATATTGCAGTCAAATTTGAAAACACAAAACTACGGCTTTCCGGCATTTTTTATCTTATGTTGGCGGATATCTCGCCTATAAGGCAACTACTGAACGGCAATCCATCATGGCTATTAGCCGGTACGATGTATGTGGGTCAGTATCAGCAATATATGTGAATATGTAGATGGATTTACATCAGCCCGTTTTTGAATTAGGGACCTTTTTGGTTGTTTAGAATTTGTATAATTTAACATATTTAAAATGGGTAAGTTGCCTTTTCTGTTCTATTTAAATTAAAGACGATATAAAATTGATTTTCGGATATTAACATAGACATTTAAAAGTTTAGTTTTTCTTTAAATATTGTATTTTTTTATTTAACCCGTAATACAGTAAGTGACCTAACCTCCGCCCCTCTCCGCCTTCTAAATTCTTAACCGTTTGGTATATTCTGATGAAATTTGAAATGATAGTATTTAAGCAAGGTTGATATTTTCTAACCATCGCCTTCTAGATGTTAGAATTGTACTAACGGCTCTTTCTCGCCGCAATGATTAACAGCTTACCTGTAATTGGGCTCCGGTGAGTGACTCCATCTATTAAACAGTAGGTTTATTCGTTTTGGTCCTTCTGTTTTTGCCTTGTTTATAGGCTTTAGCAACTTAAACTTATAGACAACCAGCTATACATTAACAAGAAAATGACATTGTGACAGTTGTAAGAATTCTAGGTAAAGAAGCTTAAGTTGGCGGATATCTTACCTAAAAGGCAACTACTGAACGGCAATCCATCATGGCTATTAGCCGGTACGATGTATGTGGGTCAGTATCAGCAATATATGTGAATATGTAGATGGATTTTACATTAGCCCGTTTTTGAATTAGGGCCTTTTGGTTATTTAGAATTTGTATAATTTAACATATTTTAAATTGGTAAAGTTGCCTTTTCTGTTTTATTTAAATTATAGACGATATAAAATTGATTTTTGGTTATTCACATAGACATTTAAAAGTTTAGTTTTTGTTTAAATTTTATAAAGTTTAATGTATTTTTTTTATTTAACTCGTAATACAGTAAGGACCTAACCTCCGACCCCCCCGCCTTCGAAATTCTTAACCGTTCGGTATATTCTGATGAAATTTGGAATGGTAGTATTTAAGCAGGGTTGATATTTTCTAACCATCGCCTTCTATATGTTAGAATTGTACTAACGGCTCTTTCTCGCCGCGATGATTAGCAGCTTACCTGTAATTGGGCTCCGGTGAGTGACTCCATCTATCAAGCGGTAGGTTTATTCGTTTTGGTTCTTCTGTTTTTGCCTTGTTTATAGGCTTTAGCAACTTAAACTTATAGACAACTAGTTTACTTTAACAAATTTTAGAAAATGACATTGTGATAGTTGTAAGAATTTAGGTAAAGAAGCGTAAGTTGGCGGATATCTTACCTAAAAGGCAACTACTGAACGGCAATCCATCATGGCTCTCAGCCGGTACGATGTATGTAGGTCAGTATCAGCAATATGTGAATATGTAGATCAGCCCTGTTTTTGAATTAGTGCCTTTTTGGTTGTTTAGAATTTGTATAATTTAACATATTTAAAATTGGCAACGTTGCCTTTTCTGTTCTATTTTAATTATAGACTTTTCACGGTGTATGGTACCTTAGACGTTTATGAAAAACGGGTAAAGGTGCTCGCCCACTTAGGCGACGCGTCGCGACAAGTCAATATAGTCGCGCCGTGCCGCTTATATTACCGGAGTTCCATTTAATTACATGTAAAGCAACTCGGCGAATTTTATCTTGACGCGACGCTTCGGCTAAGTGGGTGAGCACCTTAATTGATTTTTTTTTTTGAAAATTTGGTAAAGGATAACGATCATAACGATCTAAAATATTAACAGAGCAGCGTTACCGCTTATACCAAAAAGTCGCATTAACCTTGTAAGTTTAAATGGAACACCCTGTATATTTTGATATTTTTGGGTATGCCACTATTTTTTGAATATTTTTGCCCAATATTATCTCAACCTATCTCTAACGGTTTTCGAGTAAATAATTATTTTCCTATTTTTTGTTTAAAACATTTCTTTAAATAAAAAGCTTTTATTAATCTATGTGCACTCGTGGACACTTTAAATTTAGGGTGTATCATGTTAATATCATTTTCATTGATTTCGTATGGAGAAATTTGTTTTGAATTCTACAGAGTGGCTTAAAATTCGTAATTTAACCTCTAGATATAAAAATGTTAAAAAGTGGATTTTGAAACACCCCGTATAATATTAAAGAATCTGAAGGACCATAAAAAGCCTTTTTAAGTTATATCGGGTGATGCATCGTCGGGCGGGACATAGGAAATCCCATGTAATTTTTAATGGGGTCAATTATTGGCTCGCCTAATTATTTTAGAGAAAAATTGTATTGAAGTTTATTGAAAAGCATGCAAATCTACGTCCATGGTAAAAACTTGAGATTTTTTGGTTAACCTCTTTGCTAGTTAGATGCTAATATATTTTTAAAAATTGTTACATTATTATCGCCTCATATTTATGAACAACAATAAAAATACCAGTTAGCGTGACATAACGTTGTCATTTTGAAATTTAGTGCTTTATTATTATTAAAAAATCGTACAGTGAAAAGATTAACCATGAGTTATAATACTGAAGAAAAAGTATTGATGATTAAATGGTACTATCAAGAAAATAGTTACCGAAAGGTGTCAGACATGTTTGCTGCTCAGTATCCGAATAGACCGATACCCAGAAAATCAACAGTCGATAGGACTATCAAAAAATTTGAGACCAAAGGCACAGTGATAAATAACTGCAGATGTGAAGCTAGGGAGTATCAAAGAGAAGAAAATGTAATGGCGATTCATCACCCGGTAGTATCATGTTCCTATACCTAATTTTGTGGTTCCGGAGATAAAAGCAAGTTTTTTAAAAACCAAAATTTAACATAGTAAGTTTTCATCAAAGATGCCATAAAATGTCTTGACTAAAAATAAAAATATAATTATTTGACAGTTAGTGTGTCGTAACATTTCATGGCTATCTTTGATAAAAACCTATTATGTTATATTTTGGTTTTTAAAAAACTTGTTTTTATCTCCAGAACTATAGCAATTAGGTATAGGAACATGATATATTATTTAAAAAGGCTTTTGATTCTTTGATTATATACAGGGTGTTTCATTTTAAAAAAATGTTTTGTTAACATTTTTATATCTAGAGGAAAAAACACAATTTTTAATACTAAAATATATAGGGATGAAATTTCATTTGAAATTTTAAAGTTGGTTGCGTCGTTAAAAATATTTTAGATCGTTCGAGCACAAGCCATTACCTATGTTGCCAAATTTTCCAAAAACAAAATTCAATGTACCATTTTCCGTAAACGTCTAAGGTACCATCAAACGTGAGGCACTCTGTATAAAATTGTTTTTTCGTATTTACATAGACATTTAATTTTTTTCTCTATTTATTATTAAAAAATTTATTGCATAAAAAATATTCCTTTAACACGTAATACCTATACAGTAAGGATCTAAACTCCGATCCCTTCTAAAATTCTAAGCTTTCGGTTTATTTTAATGAAATTTAGAATAATAGTATTAAAGCAAGGTTGGTATTTTCTAACCATTGCCTTCTAGATGTTGGAATTGTACTAACGGCTTTTTCTCGCCGCGATGATAAGCAGCTTACCTACCTGTCATTTCGGCCCCGGTGCGTGACTCCATCTATCGAGCAGTAGGTTTTTAGTTTTGGTTCCTTAGCAGCATAGACTTATAGACAACCAACTATACTTCCAAAAATTTAAGAAAAATGACACTGTGACCGTTGTAAAAATTACTTATAAATTTGTTTATAAATGTGAATGTTTTTGCTAAAATAATTATATTGTGCCAAAACAACATAAAAAGAGATTTTCCGCTTATAAACATAGACATAAAATTAGATATAACTAATGTGGCATTATCTAAAATAATTTTTAAAGGTCTTTATAATGAGGCTACTGGTAATAATAAACAGAGTAAGACAAAAGGTTACACTTTATAATATAGGAGCTGTATACATTTTGTTTAAAACCTTTTAAGTTTGTAGTTACTTAAAAAAATTATATGAAATTAGGGAGTCGCCTTATTAAAAGTTTTAAAGACGTGTTAATAAAAAATATTATAGTTATTTAATAGGTTTTTTTTGACATTTAACTACGTTAAAATATTTCTTCCTATGTTTTGGATCTGAAAATTGAGTGTAAGTGTCCCTTGAATACTGACTATTTTAAAGTGTTTTCTTTGATTTACTATCTTTTTTAATTTTATTACATACCTTTAATTTTTTATGGTTTTATTTTTACTGTATAAAAGTTCATATTATGTATTTTTTTTAATGATAAAGTTTTCCTGCCTTTATTTCGATTACTAAATTCTAAATATGTTATTTAACTTTTGGGACATTCAACTTATAAAACTTGTAATACTTATTTAATGACAAATGCCATTATCCAAAACGCATTTTTTCATCATAACTTTTTAATGATGGATGCCATCACAGTATCTGCAACACGTGGCCAGATAACAGCCAATTGCCCACTTTCGTGTCTTTTTGTTATCTTTTTCCCAATAACTTATTAATAATGGATGCCATCATCCTAAACGCATTTTTTGGCCTAACTCATTAATGATGGATGCCATCATCCTAAACGAAACGCATTATTTCATCATAACTTATTAATGACAGATGCCATCACATTATCTGCAACACGTAGCCCAACAACGGCCAATTGCTCACTTTCGTGTCTTTTTAATACTTTTGCCAATGCCTTGCCATTAAAGAGTGTTGGCAATGCCAGTAAATTAAATGTACATGGCCGTCAAAAAATGTTATGGGTAAGATTATTTCTATAATTTAATTATTTAATACGAAAATCATTTCACACAAAATATCATAAAACTATCTAACTTGCCCAACAACAAAACGAAATATCACCACATAAACTCCGCGTTAAAACCCCTGGAATTTTAAATGAGTCATTTCAGTAATCAACTGTACTAATTAACAGATTATATGTCGATTTGAACTGACGTTGGACATGTTGGAAAATAATTCTCGCCTGAAAATAAATTTTAGTTAGTAAATGATTAAGAGATTATAGCCCTTTTTAATGGAAATCCAAATTCAATTAAAATGTAATTTAAAAAAACTATAAAAAATAAAAAGCATGGGAGCCCACAATGCTAAATTACTCAAACGTCAAAGAGACCTATTGGGTTGCAAAGCTTGGATGATAGGAAGAAAAGAATGGTACATATTGTTTATCTTTTCATCGGTGGGGGAAGCGGCTATAGACTTTTAAATATGTCAAAAAAGTACTATTATTATTTGGGCTTGATGTGGAAATCGTTCGGGTCGTATCGTATTATATATTTTTAGGCATTCATAAATTGTTTTCTTTAAAATATAAAATGGCCACGTTCAAAAATGCTAATCTGACGTTTTTTTGTAGCTCTCTGTTTCCTTAACGTCACCTTCAAATTGTCACGCGCTCCACAATTTCTGATGGATATATTTTTGTTTTTTATGATCGACCATGTATACGGAGCTCATATTTGGTGAAGAAACTTAACCGGGTACAAGGTATCCTCCGGTATATTAATCTGCCGCGCTGTAGCAAATCCCGAAATCCCCTCTTGGGCACCACTACCAATTTTTTTTTTTAATCTACAGGATGTTAATTAGGTATTGATAATATTTTTTTAAATTAGTCCTTAAGTCATTTTAAGGCAAAAACGATATATTTTCATAGGAAATTCTTTGTTTTTAGGATACAGAATGTTAAGCTTATATAGCGTGTCTTCTAGTTGCTAGGCCAGAAATGAAATGGATTTCATGATAAGAGCACTTTTAAAAACTTTTAAGGTGGGTTTCTTTTGACTTATTTCTTTAAAATATTTATACCGCCATATACTAAAGCGGCGCTTTAATCCCGCCTAGTCCGATAACCAAAACATGTGTTTGAGCCTTATGGTTTTATAAATATAAAATATTTAAAAATTGCATGTTAAATATTATGGTAAACTTGTCCGACAAAAAAAAGTGACAAGTTTGCCAAGTCCGATACCCGAAACATTTGATATTAACAGGCTGGATTAACGCGCCGCTTCCATAAATGGCGGTATGAATATTTGTGGTAGACTTGTCAAAAGGAACCCCCCAAAAAGGTTTTAAAAGTGTTATTATCATAAACATAATTTCATTACTGGCCCATGGACTATTTGGAACTTCTAATCAAAAAAGCAACTTTTTTATTATCAACTTTACAAAAATAAGTGTTTTTTTTTAAGTTCTGTTTAGTGAGAAGTTGAATATATAAACAAAATGTGTGATATCTGCACTTAAAGAAATATAGCAGATGTGTTTTATTAATATAAATAGTTTTTTAAGCCACCCTATACATTAAACACACAAATATTCTTGTGGTAATTTAATTTATATTTTTAAGGATGATTTTATAAAGAGGCACATTTTTTCGTTAAAAGTTTCCCATTTTGTAAAAAAAATTTTGGTAAATATCTTAAATATTATTTAACCAATTCTTTGGGACATATGCGTACTACTTCCGGTTTTACCGGAACTGAAATAGGTTTTGTTATTTTAAATAAAATACCCTGTATATCTTTTAAGATCTGAATTCTAAAAGTCATTTCCAATAAAAAGCCTATAATGAATCTATAAACTATCTTTTCAGTTTTAGAGAAATTGGCTTTTGAAAATGCCCAGACGACCGCACAATATGCAAGTTTATGGGGAAAAAACGAACATTATAATTTTTTTATTATTTTTGCTTTCCTATATTTATTATTATACTACTTTGTTTTTAACCGATTGTGCTGTAGAATCTGAGCTTTTAAATATGATAACCCTAATAATTTTAATGGAATACCCCATAAATTTTTTAATATTTAGATTTTTTAGGCTATTTTGATATTAAATTTATAATATAATTATCACCCAACATTTTTGGTTTTCAATAAAATTGCTGTTAAAAATTTCCAGACGATTGCACCATATGCCTGGTTTCTGGGAAACATTAAACATTTTGTTTTACCTCATAATTTGTTTTGATTAATAAAATAATAACAGGGGATTTTTATAAAACCGGATGGCATACTGAAATATTTAGTCGTTTGATTTTTTAAAGCAATAATATTTATTTATTTGTTTTTCCATAAACACTGCATATAGTGCGATCGTCTGGAAATTTTTAAACACAGTTTTCTCGAAAACCACAAAGGATATGTTATAGTTATATTAAAAATCTAATACCAGATATGAATAGTAAATAATAAAAATATATAGTTTTTTTAATTTTGGACAAACCACGAAGGCTTAAAGCCTAAATACTAACGTACCGTGGGTGTCTTAAGCGAGGTAAGAGGGAGTTTGTTGACACGGGACTTAAATACTTGAAGATTTGGGGGAAGAAAAGACCTCCGCGGGCAGCAGGTTCCACAATCTAGAAACTCTAGGGATAAAAGAACGAACAAAGTGAGAAGTTCGGGGCCTATCTAGTTGGACCGTATAGGGATGCATACGCGCGGAACCACAAGCTTCTCTGTTGGGAACTGTGAGTGGAGGAACTATACTGGACAATTCTTCAGAGCAGAAGCCATGGAAGTACCTATAAAAAAGCGATAAATCCCCACAGCCCGACGATGGGCAAGAGAGTTTCTGTAAGTGAAGAATCATTAATGAGACAAATAGCTCTTCTTTCAAGAGAATTAAAATTGGTCTATAGTTAAATAAAAGGGATTTGAATCCTTTCTTGGGAATAGGTTGAACACATGCAGCTTTCCAGCTCTCCGGAAAGATACCTGTGTCGTAAGAAATTCGAAAGAGCCGAGTTAAGATTGGTGCAAGTTCTGGAGCACATTTTTTTAAAACTATTGCTGGTATGCCATCCAGCCCAGACGATTTCTTGGTGTTAAGAGAAAAAAGATACGCTTAATATGTTTTACTTTAAAAATATTATCGTTTATTTTATGAGAAACTGTGGTAACCGCTGAAATTGGATGATTTACGGGAGCGTCAAGGGTTGAATTGCCAATCCTTATTATGGACATTAAAGTCGCCAAGCACAATTACTTCAGCCGATGGAAAGTGAGAAATTATGCTATCGATCTTTGTTGAAAGAAAGTCAAAGAATTCGACATAGGAATTATTAGATGTGGACCGGTACAAACAGCAAATAAATTTAGTTGAAGACCTAAGGGAAAGTTTGAGCCAAAAGATATCAGACCTACCCGATTCAAGATTGGAAACTCGAGCACAAGTCAGATCGTTGCGGACGTAAGCACATACTCCACCATCTGGGCGGAAAGACGAAATAAGTTCGTAGCCTGGTTAGAGAAGGTGGCTGGTTGAAGATTTAGATCTTATTTGTGTTTCCGTTAGAAACGTTCTTCCATTAAAATCATAAGGGTTATCATATTTAAAAAATTCAGATTTTACTTTTTGTTTAACAGGAGGTAGTAATATAAAGACTTAAGAAGATCAAGTCTTCAAAAAAAAAACAATTTAAAATTAAAAAAAAAAAAAAAATTGATGTTCATGTGTTTTCCCGCATATTGTGCGGTCGTCTAAATTTTTTTAAAAACTAAAAAGATAGGTTATGGATTTAAAAATATTTTATTTTAGGAATTACTTGTAGAATTCAAATCTTAAGAAATATACAGGATGGTCCATTTTAAATAACAAATTTTGTGTAACTTCTGGCTAAACCGTTAGTAATACAAATATGGTATTATATTCAAATTTGGCATCTCTCATCATCAGTGACACAATATGACATACTAAAATTTGACTGGTATAAGTTATTACTGAAGAAAATAAAAGCTGGATAGTTATTCCGTTGTTACCCGGTCTAAAAGTCATATCGATACCGTAATTCGCAAATCTGCTTACTCCATATTCACAAAATTTTACAGCAGAGACAAAAGTATTTATGATCGGTTCAGTATTTCTGAAAATTAGCCCTAACAAACAAACAATCAAAGTTTTATCTCTTTATTTATAGTATAAGTATAAATGAATATTAGAGAAAAATACAATACAAATAAGTAAATCCGTTGCTTCTTTCGTATCTATTTTTAGTTTTAAAAAAACTTGCTTCGGACGAGAATCGAACCCGGGCCGCTCGCGTGGCAGGCAAACATTCTTCCACTGAACCATTAGGGCTTATAATATAAGAAATCCGACGAATCGAATAGTTATATTTTTTCTGCTCACTTGATATACAAATATACATATATAACAAACTTTGTGTAACTTCCGGTTACACCGTTAGTAATACAAATATGGTATTACATCCAAATTTGGCATCTCTCATCATCAGTGACACAATAATACGACATACTAAAATTTGACCGGTATAAGTTATTACTGAAGAAAATAAAAGGTGGATAGTTATTTCGTTGTTACCCGGTATAAAAGTCATATCGATACCGTAATTCGCAAATCTGCTTACTCCATATTCACAAAATTTTACAGCAGAGACAAAAGTATTTAGGAGATAATATTTAAATAATTTAAAATAGGGCTTTTAACCTATATTTAGTAGATTCATGTTTTTGGGGTAATTTTAAATAAAGAAACCATAGAAATTCCTTCAGGTTTATATTTTATAATAGTCCGAATAACAACCTTTTATTTTGAAGTTAGCCGATTTGCGAATTAAGGGATCAATATCGGCTTTTGCTGAAAGCAAACAGTTAGAAACAAGGAATAAAAAATTGAGCATCAAAGGGTTGTAACTCAATAACAATCACATTTTAAATCACCCGATATAAAATATGGAAATACAACTAAATAAAGTTAATTAAACCCTTATATAGTTAACTTCTAACATACATTTTCTGGCTAAAATAGTAAATTGCATTTATGTTAAAATAAAAACTATATTTTGTTGTCAAAAACAAAATAATTTAAAAATGCATACATTTTATGTAAAGTTATTTTTCTTTCATTTTCTAAAATTATTCTTAATCCTGCCTTTTATATTTTGACGATTTAAATTTTGGCGAAATATCAAAGATCCTTTTCAACAGAAAATAGCTTTCGAAATATGATAGATTGTAGAAAAATGTGGCACTTTAAATAAGGTGTATCTTTATTCCAGCGGCGCCGACAGCTGTACAAAAGTTGCTTTATTTTATTTTTTGGGTACAAAGCTTAGTACATATTTCTTATACAGTATATTAGAAATTTTATATACAGGGTATTTTTTCCAGGAGATTCCCATATATAACATTTCTTTCTTTCATAATATATTTAGATAGTTGGCAATAAAATAAAACTACCTACGAGGAACGCCCGGTATGTCTTGTTACACCTATTACATACATATTTATCTGTACATAATAATATTCCAATTTTTTAACAAATTTTGGATAAATTTTTAATACTTTATTCCAAATGAAATACTTTAGAAAGCCCCTATCATAAAAACCAATATTTTTTTTTACTTTCTAAGGCGATTATAATACTAGTTTCTGTTTAACCGAAATCATTTTTATGAAATACCCTTTAATATTTTTTTTTAATTTAGATTATTTATTTTATTCTTGTGATAAAACCAATAATAGACCCATATCTTATCTTTTTAGTTTAAGAAAAATCAAAAGGTTTAGACGAAGGCACAATGCTAATGAAACCATTTATTGTGTGGCCCTTTTTAAACGCCGTTTTCTCTTAAACTAAAAAACATAGGTTATGGGTATACCAAAGGTTTTATGTCAGGAATGACTAGTAGAATTTAAGTCCTAAAAAATATACAGGATATTTTATTAAAAGAATTAAAGTTTATATAGCAGTTCCGGGTAAACCAGAAGTAATACGTAGATGCTGTTATATCCAACATTGGCATCCTGTG
Source organism: Listronotus bonariensis (assembly GCA_014170235.1). Classification (NCBI taxonomy): domain Eukaryota; kingdom Metazoa; phylum Arthropoda; class Insecta; order Coleoptera; family Curculionidae; genus Listronotus; species Listronotus bonariensis. Next base: position 56,202 of record JACEGR010001700.1, read on the forward strand.
AAATAGCACAACTAATGTAAATTAAATACTGGATAGCAATTTGGTTGCCTCCCTATACAATAAAATAAATGGTTAAAACATTCTTATACGTTGAAACAGCCCTCTCATTGTATACATTTAGCCTTTGCTTGCCTTACTCAAAATTAAATAAAATCAACTAAAAATCCTATTATTTAAAACAAGCCGAGGTTAATTATAATAAAATATCGCCCAAAGCATTTCTAAATAGTGTAGCTTTCTGATTGTGAAGAATTTTTATGATCGGTTTAGTATTTCTTAAAATTGGCCCTAACAAACAAACAATCAAAGTTTTATCTCTTTATTTATAATATAAGTATAAATGAATATTAAAGAAAAAATACAATAAAAATAAGTAAATCCGTTGCTTCTTTCGTATCTATTTTTAGTTAAAAAACTTGCTTCGGACGAGAATCGAACTTGGGCCGCTCGCGTGGCTGGCAAACATTCTACAACTGAACCTTTAAGGCTTATAATATAAAAAATTCGACGAATCAAATAGTTATATTTTTCTGCTGACTTGATATACAAATATACATAAATATGTAAATATTTTTCTCTGAAAATTTCGTTTAATCATTATAAAATATAGCCTATAGCCCTTCTAAATAGTGTAGCTTTCCAATTGTGAAAGTGTTTTTATGATCGCCTTAGGATTTCCGAAAATTAGCCCTTTTTTTTCCATGGAGCCGTCTGCATGTCCGGTGGCACTGCAGCCTGAAGGCTTATTGTACCAAACTCCCGTTTTATTGTACCCATTTCAGTACCCTAGTTCCTTGAAGAAGGCGGTATAGGTCTGCTGGGTGCGTACCATATGTTTCCGGGGGCACTCTAATATCCCCGAAGGTTGCCTGTCTTTTGTGATTCAGTGCCTCACACTCTGACAGTATGTGGGATACTGTTTCGGTCTCTGCTCCACATAATCTGCAGTCCAGATCTCCGTTGTATAATCCTATTTTATTTAGGTGTTCTTTCACTGGAGCATGTCCGGTGAGGAAACCTATGATCGCTCTTAACTGATTCCTACCCATTTTGAGTAGTTCTTTAGCTCTTTTTGTGCATGGTCCACTGATGTATATTTTCCCATGCATGTGTTAAGGAAGCCTTTTCCAGTGCAGTCTTTGCTGGTCCTTTACCCAGTTTTGTACCGCACTCCGGAAGGTACTCTTTGGTACTCCAAGATTAGCCCTTACAAAGTTATAGTTTATCCAACATAGTCGACCCGTACCTAGTTCGTTGGGCGTTAATCTCCGAACTTCTTGATTTTCATAATAAAATATAACATATACCACTCCTGAATAGTGTAGCTTTCTGATTGTAAAAGAATTTTATGATCGGTTTAGAACTTTCAAAGATTAGCGGCTACAAACAAATAAAGTTACAAACTTTACCTCTTTATAATATTAATATGTATTGTTTGTTCATAGTTATTATTTTTATATTTATGCGTATAGGTAAAGAATCACCCTGTATATAATAAAATAAACGGTAAAAAAATATACGTTGAAACAGCCCTGTCATTGTATCCATTAAGCCTTTTCTAGCGTTACTCAATATGCAATAAAATTAACTAGAAATCCCTTTATTTAAAGTAAAAGATTTTTCCACGATCCATCATATTTTGAAAGCAATTTTCTATAAGAATTGCATCGATATTTTATTTTAATTTTACTTGTCAAAATAGACAATTTAAAAGGTAGCTATATTTTTATGGCATACGTTATTAATAGTAGGGAAGCTAAAGATGCGGATTTCTGGATTTACTACAGCGCGACAGATATACAGGGTGGCCCATTGTGCGGAAAAGTCCAATATTTCTGTTGTTTAACAAGATAAGATAAAAATTTTACATAAAAGTTATCGGGTTTTTAAACGTGCATGTTCAAAAAATATTTTTCTGTATACAAAGTGTCTCAAAAAAAGTTATGGGTAGGAAGTTAGTTTTTTAAAATTGTAACCCATATTTTTTACAAAATCGGATTCAGCATAAAATTTTGCATAAAGTGTGTTATTCTATTTTGACACGCGTGACAATGTTGCCACGCTATTTATATTTTGCCAAAACTTTCTTAATAAACATGTAACCCGAAAATTGGGTAAAACAGAAATAAATTAGTTATTATCAATAATTAGCTAGGTATTTTAACACACTTAGGACCACCAAAATGGATTACCATAAAAAATACTGGATTTTAAACAGGGTATTTCGCACAGCATGGCCAACAACTCAATATTTAAAAAGCTAATTCTAAATTTTTCTAAATGAAACGCCCTGTATATTAGGCCATTTTAAGATTTTAGGAATATAAACAAGGTAGAGAAAACTGGCCTAAAATGGCATACTCAGGTAAAATGACACACTTTATAATTTTTAAATTTCTCGCTTTAGCAGCGACTTTTTAAACGTGTTGGAGCGTGTAATCTAATCACTGCAGTTAGTATCAAAATTACCGTACAGGTGAATGTTACTGATTTTTTTTTGCACGACATTTCATGTTCAATTTTCAATTTACCAACCACAAAATAATTCTAATTAAGAAGTTATATAGTTTGTTACAATTTTTTTAATTTTTTATTGAAACACAATAATTTGGCTATGATTATTTGTAAATATGATTACTATAGGTATATTTATACTTTCAAAATTTAAGCATGTTTGCTAAATTGTTGTTTTTAGGTAAAATAACATACATGTATTAAGTGTAAAATGACATACTCTTGTAACGTGTTGGTTAACGTCAATTTTTTTTTTTGATGGATGGTAAATATCAAACAAAATCAAATATAAATATAAGACAAAATCTATACGTTAAGGTTGTTCAAAGTGGACAAATGCTGAATGCTCTTATTTTCCCCTAAAACAAAGATATTTTCCGTGAACTTTGTTTTTAAATTAAAAAACAGTAAAGATATAAAAATATAAAGTTAAAAAAAAAAATTTTTAAATTCTTGGGCATAAAGGTTCCTTAATGACAAAGAAAAACAAATACATAACCTGGTAGCAACGACTACTTGGCTGGTTACTTTAAAATTACGAAGTCTTCAAATAAAGGGATAACCCCGGGTCGCAAAGAAGACGGTGACACGTGTTTCATCCTTGTTGAGAATCATCACAACCGCTGTACATGTTTCTGGTCGCCTAAACATAATCTCCGTCGAAACGAAGGGAGTAAATTCAGACGGCCAGAGCCATCTTGCCAAGCAATTCCAAAACAACCAGCCAGAGCACCGTTAGGTTATAAGAAGTGCGCCATCTAGGTGTATATGGCGTAAGTGTTTAGCACATGCTGTAATACCAACAAACCATAATGGAAACTGGCACACTCATCAATTCACGGGTTTTTGAATTTCGGATGAGCAGTTTTGCACAAATCCAGGCAGATGGCGTACAGCAAGAGCTGAAAGGTATGATAAAATCACAAAAGGCAGTATATTTCACCCAACTGCATATAATAATAAAGAAGTAATGTTCTTGAGCCTTTGAATATACACTTAAAAACAAAAAAGTTTTCAATTCTTGTAGTAGTCGTTGCTTCAAGGTTAGGTATTTGTTTTTCTTTGCCATTAAGGAGCCTTTATGCCAATCAGCATTCTGCAGCATCAAAAACCAGCCATAATTGGCATATAGTGTGTAATACATTTTTCATGTAGAATTCATTACAAAGTCAAAATTTGATAAAGTATACAGGGTGGTTTATTAAAAAAACAGCTCGACAATAAAAATTCTGTTTTTGAGACACCTTGTATATAAACTGGTACTGTTAATAAAGGAGTGTATCCAGAGTACCTCTATATATATGGTTGCGATATACGGCCATATTGCTTTGACGTGTGGTGACGTCGCGAGGCCCATTTTTCGGCTATGTTGTTAAATGAGATAAATGTCAACATCAGTGCCGGAGAAATACAGTTTATACCATTATTTAAATGACTGTTTACAAAACGGTTTTTAATTATTAGTAAGACGCAATCTTTTCGACTTTAAATAAAATACTTTTGGGATCACATCTTTCCACAAATATCACTTTGTAAACAATGAAAAACGAAAAGCACAGATTCTAAACGCCACTGGATCAGCTGTTAAAGTACAGTGACTTACTAGTCTTCCCAAATTTTCCCGTTACAGTGTTTTCCCTTGCGTCCCCTAAAATTGAAAGCGATTTGCTTAGCGGCTAGAGGCTAGAGACCACTGATCTGAAAAATAATATGGAAGAATACAGCGAAAATGACAATAACCCCGACGTGGGCACTGCGCAGTCCCCTTGTGGGCATGCGCAGTAAAAATTTATAAAATAGCGAAAAACAAACAACAGGACCGGGTTTAGAAATTTGGTATACGGGGGTTTTTGGGGCGCTAATCACGAATCTGAAAGTTAGTGTTAGTTTTACTCTATTCCGCCTTCTTTTTGCACAAAATTATTGATATAACACTAAACTGGCACACAACATTATATAAACATCTTTAAGAAAAACCATTTTTTAAAGTTATTTTACACGTTTTTTTTTTTTCAATAAATTCTAAATCTTTTACCCCTAAAACGCTGCAACCATGCATATACCTATGTGTATAATGGTTTTAAACATGGCGACTTTATTTAAAGCCAACTTTTATATTAGTAAAGAAAGGCCTAAAACCAATAAGAAAAACATGTTTTAAAAAGGTTTTTTTTAGTTAAACAAAATATTGTGTGCTAATTTAGTGCAAAAAGGGGAAATATAGTAAAAATAAAATAGTTTTGACCTTGATGACGAATGTCTCAAGATCGAAACGTTTCCGAAAAAAAATATTTTAGATTCGTGGTCAGTGCCCCAAAAAAACACCGTATACCAAATTTCGTCAAAATCATTGCCGAACTTTCTACACAATTACCTAATTTTGTTTCTTGTATATATGTACGTATTTAAATATTTTATTTTAACTTTATACTCGTCTTCCATAGAAGTCCCTAAAAATTAAACCGGTTTGAAGCTTTGCTTTGAAGCACTAATCTCAATTTGAATTCCGTTTTTTGCTGGACCCTCTTTGACTTAACCTCAAAACTGCACGATATTTTTGCGTTATTATCTTTCTTCTTAAAACTACTTTGACACAACAAAACTGAATGATTGGTATTTGGTTTATTTTATCATAAAACCAATTAGTTTTGGTCTTACTAGTTTGAGGAATAAATTTCAATTTATAAACTGTAATTTCACTCCCGCTGCCGTAGCAGTTTTCGTTCAGTTAAACTTGGCTTGTTGTGCCATTTGTAAACGCCGTCCCCTCATTTGATTTGACCAAGGTTTCACTTTTGCCTTAAGTCGTTTGCAAACGTTCACGATCTTAGAAAATTTTATGCTGAAAATTTTTGGGGTTAGGGCCAAACTGACCTCATATTTGTAATCAAAACCACAAGGAAAACCTTCCAATTTCTGCAAAACAACACTATACAATTACTCATTATTTAGTTTTGGTTTAAAAAACCAAAATAAACGAAAGTTAAAAACACCACAAAGACTCACCAAGCACAAATAAAAGGACAAATACCAAATGACTAATAACGGTCGACCGTAGATGAGAGGTCGGCTTTAAGTACTGACGGCGTCTATTTTATCTGGATTTTACGATCGGGAAATCCCAAATTATCAATTATATTATGATAACTGTGGCCCTGTCGCTGTATAGGTAAACATTTTCAGTATTGCAACCACTATATTGATTAAAATACTGCAAATTTTTTCAATGTTGCCAACACTATGTCGAATTTTAGTTGAAAAACACTAACTTTTATGAGAACTGCGCATGTGCAAAGGTGGACAGCAACTCTTCCAGTGTGGGGTCAAAAATTCGTGCGCGGTCTATTGAAAATATATAGGGAACATTTTCTATTAGCTATCCGTTTTATTTTTCAGATCATTGCTAGAGACTTACATAGCGGCTGCGCGACCCAAATTTCTTAGGGGTCGCGCGCCCGCAATGCAAGTCTCTAACCTCCAGCCTCTAAGCAAATTCTTTTCAATATAAACGTATCCTTAAACATTTCTGTTAGTGGAGGAAAACTAATATCTCGTCCCAAAATTTAAAATAACCGTGTTTAGGTTTTTCTACTTTTTATTAAGTATACAACTGACAGCATTATGTAGAATGGCTTGTTTTAATTGGAATTCCCGTATAATAAAAAATTATAAAAATAAAGTAATAGGTAGATTCAAAATTATTAAAATCGGGTTTTAAAATCACCAAATATTAAAAATAAAAATGTATTTGTTTTTGTTTACATATACAATAGAATTATTATTTAAATTGTTTTTACCCACACAATAAATTTTTTATTATTAAGAATACACAAATATTGGCGTAAAAATGTTTTTTATATATTTAAAAAAAAAAGTGTTAAGTTTGCTCACCTAATTTCAATATTTAATAAATAAATTTTTAAATTTAAACTCCGGAACCTGTATCGGAAAATTTATAGCCACGTATCAAACATTTATCATATTTTTAACGATAAAAACACTAAAAAAATATTAAATATGAAAGGCAAACTTGACATTTATGCATTTTTGTTTAAAAGTTGTGTCCTGTCGAATTAATTTTTCTGACCCAATTTTGGCAAAATTGATGTACTTTTTGTTTAATGGACACATATATTTGACTGTTGTAACTTTTATTTTATCGCTGCAAAATGTAAAAATTGACAAAGGCAATATTTCTTATTTAAACGTTAATAACGATATCGCATATTTTTTAAATTTAGTAACATTTAGGATTAAACTTTATAATATAAAATGAGAAAAATAAATACACTTTTTAACAAAATTATTGCACCTGCTCTATTTCTTCCATAAGCTCTAATTTAAACAATACTTGAATTTAAATGGTATTAAGACAATTTATAAAAATAATAATAAAGAAAGATATAGCTATAACTTTGGCGTAATCGTACAAGTAAATAAAAGTTAAAAAAAAAAATAATTTCCCCGTATGATGTGCCGTGAAAAGAGAGTAATCTCATTTGCATTGTGTATACTTTATTAAAACTATTTTTTTTTATTACAATGGCTTACACGTAATTTATAAATTACTAAAATTAAATATCTTTTTCAGCTTCTCTCTGGAAACACAGATACTCTTACCATCGTGGAACAAACCTTGGACCCTCCAGTAATATCATCAAAAATCCGTATTCTTCCCTACAGTGACCACGTGAGAACTGTATGTCTTAGAATTGAGCTTACGGGATGTCTTTGGAAAGGTAAGTTTCAGAGAGGGTAGACTGGGTACGATTGTTATAGGGTACGGTTGTAACAACAGCAATATTAGCGAAACTATAAGGAATACGGGGAAGGCGTAAAGGGGAGAGAGGAGTGTCATGAGGATCTGAACGTGTTTCACAGTATTTAGTGTATTCCTTTTACCTTGTAGAACCATTCTAAACCGTTCTCTGAACTGTCAATAGTGTCAAGAACGGTTCTACAACATGAAAAAATGTCAAAAAGTCGTTCTAAGAGGTTCTGGAGCATAAAAGGAATACAACAATTGCATCCAAAACGCGCGGCGTTGACGTTAGTTTCGTCTTTTAGCGATTGTTGGAAAACATTAGTGATTACGTAGCAGTGCTTACTTTGTACGTACGTTATTTTATACATACTCCCACAATTTAATTTTTATTGAAAAAAAGGTGCATTGCGGTACGGTTGTGACATTTTTTTTTTGTGTTCGGTTGTGACACTTTTTAAAATATTTGTTTTGCTTTTAAATGCCACAAAAACGCGTAAAAAAGCAGAAAAAGGTAAATGTAAAAAATGAAAATATGAAAAGCTTATTCAGAAGTATAAACGAAGAACATCATTACAAAGAGTGGCAGAAATGCAAGAAGTTAATCGTATATCTTTGTTGCGGTATATTAGAAAACCCGAAAAACATTTGTTTTTCTATATTATACACTTTGTATCTGACCCCCTTTGGAATAATGTTCTGGCGTTCCCTCAACCCTCGGCTTCTTTGATTCCATTTAAAAAAGAAGCCGTTCGCCTTGACTTACAGAAAGGCTTTCTTTTCTCACCTTATCGTGGGCTGCGCATGATTTATCGCTTTTTTATAGGTACTTTCATGGCTTCTGCTCTGAGGAATTATTCAGTTTTGTTAAATTCTTAACTTGCGGTGCGGTCCAAAACGGAAAAACTTATGGTTCCGCACGTATGCATCCTGTACGGTCCAACTGGACAGGCTCCTGATATTCCCACTCTTTTCGTTCTTTTATCCCCAGAGTTTCTGGAATACGAAACCTGCTGCCGGCAGAGCTCTTTTTCCACTCCTTCCTCAATCTTTACGTATTTAAGTCTCGTGTCAACAAACTTTTCTTACCTCGTTTAAGACAACCACAGTACGTTAGTATTAAGGCTTTTAGTCGTCGTGGATTGTCTAAAGATAAAAAAAAGATTTTCCAAAAATAAATAAAAAAAGACGGAAAACATCATCATTTTTTTTTATCTTTGGACAAACAATGAAGACTAAAAGCCTACATACTAACGTACCGTGGGTGTCTTACGCGAGGTAAGAGGGAGTTTGTTGACACGGGACTTAAATACTTAAAGATTTGGGGGAAGGAAAGACCTCCGCGGGCAGCAGGTTCCACATTCTAGAAACTCTAAGGATAAAAGAACGAACAAAGTGGGAAGTTCGGGGCTTGTCCAGTTGGACCGTATAGGGATGCATACGCGCGGAACCACGAGTTTCTCTGTTGGGAACCGTGAGTGGAGGAACTACACTGGACAATTCTTCAGAGCAGAAGCCATGGAAGTACCTATAAAAAAGCGATAGATCTCCCACAGCCCGACGATGGGCAAGAGAGGAAAGCCTTTTGTAAGTGAAGGATTATTAATAAGACGAATAGCTCTTCTTTGAGTAGAATCCAGAATGCTTAGGGTTGTGGGGAAGCCATGCCCCAGATATGAGAACAATACTCCAAGGGAGGTCGGATTTGGGACACATATAAAGTGTATAAATTAGAAGGGGAAAAATACTTTTGGCTCGAAAGAGAAATCCAAGCTTTTTGAAGCTGCCGTGGCTATGGATACAATGTGTTTATGCCAGTTAAGGTTACTTTCAAATGTGACGCCCACAAGATTGAAGATGTCTTTGCTCTGTAAAACGCTCATAAGTAGAGGATGAGTATTTGGTGACTCTTTTTGCGACAAGGAACATGATTGTGTTTTGGATGCATTAAAGTGGACGAGATTTTTGGCGCCCCAATCCAATATTAAATTAAGATCCTGCGAAAGAGATATCTGCATCGCTCTGCGTTTGTTTTCCAAATCAGGTTTAGTGATGGGTTTAGGAACCTAAAAACTGGAGTGAAGGGTACTATCGTCGGCAAAATTATAAATAGAATTAGTTGTGGACGAGAGAAGGACGTTGATGTGAATCATTATCATAAGATGAAAAGAAAAATATTTTCTGGTGTGTATTGGATATTCCGGTAATAGGCCTGGCAAAAATGAATAAAGTTGCAAGAAAAATTATATTTTTGCAATAAAAGTGATCGATAACCATTCAGTGTGTATTTTTGAATCTGTCACGGCCAACCCCAAATACTGTCACAACCGCCTCTGGGGTGTGGTTGGTTGTGACACTTTCTCTTTTTTCTCTAAGTTGCTCCTGTAAGTTAACCATAGTACTTAGAAACATATTTTTTGTATTTATACGTAGCCAAATGTACTCTTCATCAAATGAAACTTATCTTGTGCAGCTAACGGCCATAATAACAAAATTATTGGTCGTAAAATGAAAAATTGCCACAACCGTACCCAGTCTCCCTATTTATTTTAAAGTAAATAATAACTAGTGTATCTAGGTTGTATAAAACCCTTTCCCTAAAGAGAGCTTATTTTATCTTTTAAATCTCCAAATCTATTAATCTTATGCCAATAAATTGCCTCTTATTCGCTTAAGACACTGACGATAACTTAGAATCTAAGTTTTAAACTATCGTGGCTATTAAAAAATAAAAAAATCATAGTAAAAACCATTTTAAAAACAAGGTTTTATTAAGTGCACTAAAAAAAAATCTTTTCCTTTGAAAATTTTACTAAAAAAATGTAGCGTTATTTCACACTTTATATCATATAAAAGCTTGTCGCGAAATACAAGTACTCCTGTTTACTTGGATCAAACATTATATATATAAAGCTAAAAGCGATCCGATTTCTCATTTCTTCTCGCTCTTCTCTTTTAATGGTGATAATGTTGCAAAAAAAAATGGCTTTTTAATTTCGTTTTTTGTTATCTGTGGTCGCTTTTTTAAGGCATATTTCTTATATCCTTTATTAAAAAGATCCCTTTATGCGTTATAATAGGCTTCCTTGAGATTTTTATCACTGCTAAAATTTGTCTTTTTATAATCATTTTCCATTTTTGATTGAGAAAATGAGCATGGTTGGATATTGTGGGTTAAAAATTATAGTTATAATTTATTTTTACACATTATCTTGTTTATAATTCTTCGATTGAAGACATGTTCTGTGGTTTGGCGGATTCATTTAATGGATGTTAATTATTTAGGTACACGCCAAAAATTAAAATAAAAGTACTAAATCGACGACAAATATTTGACATTTAATGTCAAAGAGATTTCAACATATCCTAAAAAAGATAAAAAAAAAATTAAATTTAAACCTTAATAATAGTTAATTTTATTTTTCTATTTGTATTTAATTTATCTTGACAACGGTGGCAGATTTGCCATCGAAACGTCGCGATTTTTAATTATCTTACTTGTTTTAAATTTTTGTAATAGGACTTTATTATTAAAAAAAAAATAAAATAATTAATTTAAAGTTTAGGGTTTACTAGGGACGTATACAGGGTAAATTTAATTGATGGCTTAAAATGTACAAGGTGCTGATTCCTCAGCCCATTTTGAAAATGAAAAGTTCATATGAGATCATATGTATCCAAAACCTCCTAACTTTTGGGCTACAGGGTGTTGTTTTAAGAAAAAGTTTTTTTATCATAATTTTAAACTGTTAAAGATATTTTCATGAAATTTGCCAAACTTACTAAGCACAAATAGTTTTTTTTAAACTAAAAAGATTTTTAAAATATTTTAACCAGTGTCGTCCGTATGGAATAAATACTGAAATTTTCAATAAATAAAACATTGTACGCTATTGCTTTTTATGAATTGAAATAATTTCTAAATATTCATTTATTTTGCAACAAATTTGACTCTTTGGCTTTCGCATAAAAATCTAAAAATAGGGCACTTGCCTACTAGTTAAGAATAATTTCGCTATACCAAAAATGCAATCAAAACGGTTTTTATTTTTTTACGCAAAAACGGTGCATCTGACAAAGAACGTTAAAAGGTCAAATTTCTTGTAAAATAAATAGAAATTTTAAAAATAATTTTTTGGTTTTTAAAAAGTCAATGGCGTACCATGTTTTTTGAAAAATGCTTAGTGTACATCCCGTACCAACACCACTGGTAATAATAATTTTTTAAAAATCTACATTAAAAGAAGCCTATTGGTGCTTAGTAGGTGCATGATAAATTTTATAAAAATAGCTAAAAGAGATTTAAAGTTATGTTAAAACGATATTTTTCTAAACACTTTAACACCCTGTAGCCTAAAAAGTTAAAATGTTTAGGACATATGTTCATATAACCTTTACTTTTTCAAATGAGCTTAGAATCATCCCTGTATTTTTAGCCATCAAATAAATTACACCCTGTATATACCTTTTTTATGTTTTTATGGGTGAGGGGACTACCATGATGCATTATTTTCTTTAAAAATGTTTATTTTCATTTAGGATAGAGATACTAATATAAATTACCTTTAACTAAAATTCAATAAACTGGTAAAACTTGTGACGTTAAATTATTCCACAGGTTGTTTGAAAATTTGGTCAAAAAGGCCCATGAACGTTTGGTTTTTCCTGTATAACACCTGACCATAAAAAAATTTTGCAATCCTTATATTAAATAATAATCTTAATGGAAGAAGTTACAACTGGACCAAAAATTATTGTAATCTGTCAAAAAACCAAAAAGTTATGTGGGACTAAATTTGAACAAAATTTTGTTTGTCTGACATTTTTGTCTAAGAATGTACATGGCAAATCTGCTACGCGTCATTGGGCGCTCAAGTCATTATTAAATAGAAATACAAATTTGTAACTGATTGTATATGTATTTTTTTATTTATTAATTTATTTGGATTAGGCAACTAAAAATTTAACCGTGGCCTCTTATTTTCTTTATGTCTTACTTTGTTTTTGAGAAATAAAACGCACCTTGGTTTATTGAAAAAGTAAATACAGTGTGTCCCAAGATAACTGTTACAAGAGGACGAATGGACCAAAAATTTTGGAATTTATAAACGTCTTTTTGGGAAAACTGGTTGCATGGTCCAAAACTAATAAATACAAAATTTTACTCCGATTGAGTTATAAACAGGGCAAGTTATAAATAAAAATATGAAAAATTGCCAGAAGTAAAATAACTTTATTTTTAAAAATAGGACATAATGTAATAAGTAAATGTTAATTGTAAAATTTAATATTCTAGAATTAAAGTAATACTATTATTTTTGTTAATTTTTCACATTATGTAATAAACAATTACATTTCTTTTACTCTTATGCTTTAACTTCAAATTTTGACATACAATTCAATTCTCTTTAGCATTTTTTACTTATACAATTTTTAAAAATAAAGAAGTTGGTTCAGGGATTGGGACATTTTTCATATTTTTAGTTATAAATTGCTCCTGTATAATACCAATTGGAGTAAAATTTTGTATTTATTTGTTTTGGACTATGTTTTCTCAAAATTTCGCTTTAAAATTCAGAAATTTTTGGTCAAGGGAGGACAAAACCTCCTGTAACACCTATTTTGGACACACTGAATAGATAACATAAAATAAAAATTTATAACAAAAAGAAGTAATTTTACCTTTACTGTAAATAAGCAAAATGACCACTCTCTAATAAGATATATGACCTTTCTGAAATCTTTTTTTTTCGATTTTATACCTAGGTATTAATACTTTTTAGAGAAGCATCAATTTTTTTAAAATTAATCTAAATAAAAACGTAAGGTCAAACAACCTGTTTTTTGCAATTAAAAATTCCAACAATAGTCATTTTACACAATCTGCAATTTTAAAGTATTTCTTAAATAGTGCTAATTAAGTTTAAAACAAAGTAAATAACTAATTAAGCAAAGGCAACATTTGCATAAAATATTACGTTAGCTATATATAGTTAGAGACAGAGTTTAATATTATGGTAATAATTTCTGATAGGGCTTCAGGCGATACAGCGAAGAGAGATTTATGGATGACCAAAGGGCACAATATGTAAACGATCTTTAAATCAATAACAGTAAAATTAATTTGGCGTTTGGACAGCGTTATCATGGGTTAATTACCGCTAAATATCCATGGGTTTATCACTTTTGATGGTAAAATAGATATTTTAGTGTCGGGATTAATACTTCATTATTATTTTAATGTAATTAAACTGTCAATGAAGATCAGGGTGCTTTATTTGAAAATTTGTAAATATTAGTAGGTATTTCTCATATAACTTTAGCAATAATAATATTTAAAAAAATAATTATATTTTTATAATAATGACACTTTTATTATATTATTTATCCGGGAAATTAAATAGGGTATTTTATATCGGTTACAAATATTTTAGGAATGGCTTGTTGGGTTCTAAATAAAAAAAAACGACTTGTAATGCTTACATCTTTAATGTAATATTTACCAGGTTGTTTGTCTTATCCATTACCACGGCCGTTATGAAATGCTTTAAATGTGCATTAATACTATGATTTATATGTTTTCAACAAGTTTGTTATCTAAATATGACTTTTCAGCCAAGGTAACCATTTCACTATTTTCAAGCAACATATGAGTATAAAATATCTCATAGGTAGGTAAAATCAACTAATATCTGATCTAATCTGTCAAAAATCGGGCACAATTAATTTATTGTTGTTGTTAATATAAATCCACTAGGCAGCTGTTAAAAAGTTTCTCAGTGATATATCAATAGTCGAAGAAAAACTATGGTAAACTTATTAAACTCTCATTTTGATTCTAAATTTAACGAACCCAACAACCATAATTTACTATTATGCAATTAAAAAATTAAATTTTATTAAAACAATCCTGAAATTTTTTATTTAAAGGTAAGTATGCATCCATTTTTGTCTATCACTACTCATCTTTAAGCTTTTTATTCATTTATTTATAATTCAATTAAAATGCCACAATAAATAATATAACTTACATACTTTTACTTATACGTAATAAAATAAAGCATTTAATTTAATCAAACGCCTTTATCAACTTTATCGTAGCCTATTATAAAAATGAATGCATACTTACCTGCAAACGGAAATTTTCCCAAACGTGTGGCGAAAAATAGTTATTTGTAACGGCGAAATAGTAAATGATGATGGTTTTTCGGTTCGAAACGTGGCATAAATGTAAGAAATTAATAAAGTTTAAAACCAAATTTTTTGCCTTTAAAAAACAAAGTTAATGATGGTGGCTTGGATATGAAACGTCGGATTTTTAGTTAAGTGACATAGTGGAAATAATTAATGTGTTGTTTATAATAAAATATGTTGTTATATAAAGGGAGAAAAACAAGGTTTCGCAATTTTTTTCGAATAATCTCAGAACAGCTGCAAATTTTTAAGTCTTTAAAGCGGAATATTGCTAAGCCTAAGAATGAGCAACTTTGACCCAATTTGACCAACTTTGTATGTCAGACCGTTCGCGAGGTCCTAACTGTGTCTCTATAATTTGTAACACCCTGTATTGTTAGCTGGTAAAATTGTATTTTTAATTGGTTTTAAATATACCGGGTGATGCATCGCATGGCGGGGACATAGGAAATCCCATTTAAATTATATAAATGGCATAAGTTCTTGAAATTTTTACTCTAGTTTAGTTTAACTTAACTTAATTCGTTTGTATAAATACAACTTTAATCTTTTCACTGTACGATTTTTGATAATAATAAAGCACTAAATTTTAAAATGACAACATATATGTCACGCTAACTGATTATTTTTATTGTTGTTTATAAATATGAGGCGATAATATTCTAACAATTTTTAAAAAATATATTAGCATCTAACTAGCAAACAGGTTATCCAAAAATCTAAAGTTTTTACCATGGACGTAGATTTGCATGCTCTTCAATAAACTTCAATAGAATTTTCTCTAAAATAATTAGGGGAGCCAATAATTGACCCCATTAAAAATTACATGGAATTTCCTATGTCCCGCCCGGAGATGCATCACCGGTATATATATTTTTTTAAATGTTTTGTGTAATTTTGCTATAAGTATCCAATAGCCTATCTGAATAACGTTCCTTCAGGTGACGTATTTGATAGAGAAAAATACGTTGCCACAATATCCCAAATCTTTTAAAAAGTGATATTTACTTATGATATCTTAGTACCTAATAATTGCATTCTTTCAATTTTGCTTTTAGATGGTCTTTGCTACAATATGCACAAGGCTTAGCAAGAGGAGATTTGGATTTAAGAGACAGAACGTACGATGGTTCAGAAGAAAATGGACAGTTGGCCCAAGGTTTGGGGCAACTAACCGATGGGCAAAAGGACAGGATAATTTTAGACTGGATATGGTTGGTCTTGGAAAAGGTAAGTCCATCTCTTTAAACTAGTATGAATCTTTAAAATCAAGCTCTAAATGCAAATTTTCGCTATTTTCTTTTGATTAAAAATAAAAATGATAGACATAAAAATAGTTAAAAACTTAAATTGTATTTATTAATTAATATACCTGTATTTGACGCCTTCGTCATAAACGGCTGATAAAAATACTATTTATTTTTTTGCATTTTTGCAATTTAGGCAAAATTACAACTAATTTAACTGTTCATATACTGAAATTTATATTTTCTTTAATGCGATAAATTTTAAGGATGCTTGGATATACCGTGAGGATACTTAAAGTCCTCCCCCTTTATCTTTTGAATGAAACTAGATATCGAGATCGGGTAAAATTTGGGTAAAAGGATGTCACTTAAATTACTTTTTGGTATGGAAATAATTTCGGGCACGTGGCTTCATATCAAGGGGACACTAACAACTTTTTTCATATGGAAAGAGGGCTCATGTAGCACCTCGTTTTTAAGGTCTTTTTATTCTCTAGTCATCGCCATTTTATTTTTAAAAATCTGCCGATTTGTTCTAAAGTTTCAAGCGTTTAAAGCTTACCTTCAATTGTATGTACATACAGTGTGGTTTTTAAAATTTCTCTTTCACAGAACTTTTGAATAGAACAAAATATCAAAGTTGGAAAGAAATTTGGGTAACTACTTTTTGGCATAATAAAAATATTTGTGGCCTTGTGTCAAGGGGGCACTGCCAACCTTTTATTCTAAATGGAAAAAGAAGGGTATGCATCACCTCGTTTTAAAAGCCATTCAATTTTCTACTTATCGCCACATTGTTGAAAATCGGCTCAGCCGTCCCAGACTTTTAGGCCCATTTTTTTTAAAACCTAATTGTTTTTACACTATTTAAGCCAAATTTAAAACTGTTTTAAGTCTGAAACGGCTAGTCTGATTTTCAAAGACAAAGTTGCATTATATATAGTCAAAGGGCCTTTAGAACAAGCTGCTACATGCTTTTCATTTCCCTTTGAAAAAAGAATCCAGTTCCCCTTGGCACGAAGAAACGTGACCAAAATTATTTCTATTCCAAAAGTACTTAAAGTAACACCCTTTTACCCCAATTTTACTCAACCTCGATATCTTGTCCCATTTAAAAGATAAAAGGGGGAAGAAACTTTTATTATTTTTACTGTAAAAATTTACTAAATTTTTGACAAAAATGGGACCAAAGAAACAAAACTTAAACTTTTGTTCACAGATGGCTGCACTATGCGCCGCCCCATGATTACATATAATAAGTTATTTGTATGTTTTAAAATAATTAATCAATATTTTTCCACTGTGCCACAGATATTGTGCAAAGGGCGCCTACGCTCTGGATACAGAGCTTGGCACTGAAAGAAGAAGAATAAAAACAAAGTCTTTTATTAAAATCTAAAGTGAATATTAGAATTATAACAATATTTTTCGTAGATCTCCCCTATTTGTTTCTTTTCTACGAATGGGTGAATAAGGAAATCGGAACCTTTTTTAAAATTCACATAATATATTTTGATGAGACTTGCACATTTTCATAGGAAAAAAATAGGAAAAAATTAATGAACGTTTTAAAGATGATTTTAAAAACATTTACAGAAAAAACAAAAGGGTTGTTTAAAATTATTTATTTAAATATATTTAATAAAGTTAAAATAAATAAGTTAAAATTAACTTAATAGTTTAGGCTTACCTTTTTAAGAAACAATAATAAAAATATAAATTTTAATTAATACATTTAAAATTGTATTGTCTATATCACTACATAGTATAATAAAACAGAGTCGCTTCCCGTGTTTGTCTATAGAAACGTATGCTTAGATCTTTAAAACTACCTAACGGATTTTGATGCAGTTTTTTTAATATATAGAGGGATTTTTTAATATAAAGAGGGATTTAAGGAAAGGTTTACATGTCTAATAACATGTTTTCTATATTAAAAAAACTGGTAAATTCAAGAATCCTAATGTAAAGTCGTAAATAAACACATTTTTTGCGGGGAAATTATTTTTACTTGGAATTTAACGCTAGCGAAGCCGCGGGCAAAAGCTTATTTTACAATAAAAGTATAACCATAAAGCCCTTTAATTTGAAAAAAAAATGCATTATTTCATAAAAAGAGACATCAGTAATACTATTATGTTAAGTTTTGTTATGGGTATTTTAAAATTAATAATATTATCTTCCTTATTCTTAAAATATGCTATAAGGGTGACAAAGGCAAAATAAAAATAAAGTTCTGTAAATAAAATCAATAAATTTAGCCCAAAGACCCGGGCTAAGCGGTTAAAATAATAAATCAAAATTTTTGTATGTTAAGCCAAAGGTATCGTCTTGGTCGATCATAACTTTCAAAAAAGGCCTGAAGGCATCTGTTTTATAAATAAAAACATACGCACCAAATAAAGCATTCTAAAATTTATTAACCCACGTTAAGCTAAAAAAAAACTACGTAAATTTACTTTTTTTAATATTTGAACGGTGATATGCAAATAGATTTTTTTAATATTATAATTTATATTTAAACTATTTAAATTTGCTGCTTTACAAAAAATGGAATAAAATTAAAATGAAAATGGATAATAAATATTTAAAACAAGGAAAAAATTACATAATTTACTTTTTAAATATAAATAGTTACTACTAAATAGAAAAAATGCTTTTTTAATGTTTCAAAATTATTAGAGCATTACTCTACAGTTGTCTCGCCTTTCTAGGGCTTCATCAAAGAGTACTTTGTATACTAAACTTAAAAAGAGAAATATTTACAAACAGAACATTTAACACGTTTTCCCAAAGGTCCTATAAAATATTATTAGGGGTTTTATTATGCGGCCCAGATGTGGTAATAAATTTATTTATAATTGGCATATCTGCGAAATTTATTTGATCATTGGTAGAAAGAGTTGTATTGTCTATAAGTGATTTTTTAATTTCTAGTTGTTCATATAAATTTAATTTTTTACCTTTGTTTTCTCTATGAAGTAGTTTAACATTATTAAGATCTATAAGAAGTGGTTTTGTTCTATACAATGTGTTGAAATGCCTGTGTTTTTAACCATTTAAAATTGATGTCTTGTGTTCTTTTATTCTGTTTTTATGCTCCTTCCACTTTGACCAATATATTCCGCATAACAGTCTGCGCAATTAACTTTATAAACCCCTGACATACTAATTTTTCTGTTTTGTCTTTATTGTTAACTAATAATCTACCTTGGTTACTCTTATTTACAGACACAGTTTTACAGCCAACTTATCCAGCCTATTGGATACATTATTGCTGATGTTTGATATATAATTGATAAACTTAAAATTATTGTTTCTCAGGTTCTGTAATACTATAAAACTCTTTAGCAATTAACTTGTTTTTTCTTTGTTAACAATTTATCAACAAGTGATTCTTTATATCCGTTGTTTCTTGCTATTTGTTTAATAATGCAGAGTTCTTGTTAAACTTTGATTGACCTAATGGGAAAGTGACAAGTCCATGAATTAAACTATGAAAAGAAGATAATTTTATTTTCCATGATTGGTTCGATGCGTAATTTATTACCGTGTCTGTCGTCGTTGGTTTTCTGTAAATATCGAATTCAATGTGGTTGTCAATATTTTTAATGTTTATATCCAAAAATTTATCTCATTTTCATTTCCTTTTTCCATAGTGAACTGAATGTTGCTATTTATTGAGTTTAGAAAATTTAAAAGCTTATCTAAATTTCTCTCTGTACTATTCCAAATAAGTTTTTAAATTTTCTAAACTCAATAAATAGCAACATTCAGTTCACTATGGAAAAAGGAATGAAAATGAGATAAATATTCTCGGATATAAGCCCAGTAAAAATATTGACAACCACATTGAATCGATTTGAAAGCCAACGACATTGTACGGTAATAAGTACGCATCGAGCATGAAAATAAAGTATCTTCTTTCATAGTTTAATTCACAGACTTGTCACTTTCCCATTAAGTCAATCAAATTTTCAACAAAGAACTCATTAAACAAATAGCAGAAAAGCAACGGATATAAAGAATCACTTAGTTGATAAATTGTTAACAAAGAAAAACAAAAGTTAAATACTAAAGAGTTTTATAGTATTACAGAACCTAAAACAATAATCTTAAGTTTACATTAGTATACCGAACATCGGCAATAATGTAATCCAACAGGCTAGATAGAGCCAGGCGCTGTAAGACACAGTGTCTGTAATAAGAGTAACCTAGGTAGGTTGATTAGTTAACAATAAAGACAAAACAGAAAATTAGATATGTCAGGGTTTATAAAGTTAATTGCGCAGACTGTAATGCGGAATATATTGGTCAAAGTGGAAGGAGCATAAAAACAGAATGAAAGAACACAAGACATCAATTTTAAAATGGTTTAAAAAACACAGGCATTTCAACACATTGTATAGAACAAAACCACTTTATAGATCTTAATAATGTTAAACCACTCCATAGAGAAAACAAAGGTAAAAAATAAATTACATGAACAACTAGAAAATTAAAAAAGTCACTTATAGACAATACAACTCTTTCTACCAATGATCAAATATTCCAGATATGCCAATTATAAATAAATTTATTACCACATCTGGGCACGCATAATAAAAACCCTAATAATATTTTATAGACCTTTATAGAGAAAAACGTGTTAAATGGTTCTGTTTGTAAATATTTCTCTTTTTAAGTTTAGTATACGAAGTACTTCTTGATGAAGCCCTAGAAAGAGCGAAACAATTGAGAGTAATGCTCTAATAATTATTGAAGACATTAAAAAGCACTTTTCTATTTAGTATTATTATTTAAAAAATGTTTCACAAGAAACCAACTGCGGATACAATTCAGTGTATAAATAGTTACTTTAAAGTTTAAAAAAGCGTTGAACAGTTAAAAAAGTTACTTTTGGTAACACTTAAACTAATTATACCAAATAAAAAATTGCATTTTTTTAACTGTTGTAAAAATGCCATATTATTTAATGTAAAAAGTTGATAACAGTGTCAAGGTAGACATTTAGAATAGGGCTGGCAAATCCAGAAAAACCGGTATTAAAAACCGCGTTTTTAATACCGGTTTGAAAACCGAAAACCGAAAACGGTTTTCAAAACCGATACGCCAAAATACTAACCAAAATCGATTTTTAAAACCGAAAAACTGAAGGCGCATTTACATATTTGCCACCCGTAGGCTATTTTTTTGGCCCCTTTTCTTTTCCTTTGATTCTTGAAATAATTTTGAGGCCGAAAAAAATAAAAAAAAAGGTCCTCACTTTCAATTCTACGTACTAAATAAAGATTCGAAATCCACAATTTATATTTGCCGCCCCCTAAATGACGTCTGCCCCCCTAAAAAAGCCTACTTAGCTTTTTGTAATACGCCACTGTATAAACCGCAATTAACCAAAAACCTATTTATTGATATTCGAAAAACTGCTTTTCGATTTTGGTCCGATTATCCAAAAACCGTATTCGAAAACCGATTATCCGAAAAACCGGTATTTGAAAACCGCTTTTTTAAAACCGGTTAACCGATATTCAAAAACCGGTTTTTCAAAACCGGTTTTCGGGCCTGACAAAACCGCGGTTAACCAAAACCCGGTTAACCGGTTAACCGAAAAAAAACCGGTTTCCGGTTGCACCAGCCCTAATTTAGAATAACGATAAAACATACTGGGTGTTAGGGAATTTAGCTGGACAAACCATAATAGAGTAAAAGCCCGTAAGTGACAGACCTTCGTCATTTAGTAAAAGCTGAAAGTTTGTCTAGCGCACGCTTCGGATATATATAAAAGCAATGGGAGACTATGAAGTTTGACTCATAGTGGTTTTGTGCAGGTACCAAGTACCAAAGGTTTATTACTTGAAACATACATTTTCTCACTTTGTCATAGCTGAATTTACATATGTTACTAAGGTAACCATAAGAAGAGTTTTTTTCAGTTGGCAGACAGTTCCAACCCCTTGTCAGACAAACATTTTTGTGTGGCTTCATGGTCCTAAAATGTTTTTCTGTGATTTAACAATATATGACAAAAAGTTCTTTCATAAGAGTTCTAGGAGTTTCCAAATAGGCATGTCCTAAGTGCTCTTTTGATGCATACAGAGTTGTTCAAAAAAACTAACTTTATAGCAATAACTTTTTTTTGGGACACTCTGTATACATCAAAATATTTTCAGAATTAATGCCTATTTGGAAACTCTACATATCTTATATAAGACTTTCTGTTATATCTTGGTAAATTATAAAATATTGGACTTTTTTTGGACCATTGGGCCACCCCAAAATTTTGGAACTGTCAAAACAGTCTGGGGACCAAGGAAATATCATTTAATAATATAAAATTCAGCTTGAAAAATGACAAAGTTTAAATTTTAATTTATGAACCTCTGGTACCTGGTACCTGCTAAAATCACCAAGTGAGCTCAGACTTCATAGTCTATCATTGCCTCTACCTATGTTGGAAGCATGCAGTGCTGATTGCTTGAAGCCAGGATAGCGACCGTCTTCACCGCTGGGAAAAGAGGGCGCAAAATAGGGTGTAAAAAAGTATGGAAATACTGGTATGGGATCTTATAGAAAGGCGCAATTGGAAAAGATGATGACGTTTCCTTTTGCTGTTTACTTTTCATTGGATTTTTTTTTTTTTGGATGACGAGGCATAGGATTAACGTGAGAAGGAGCGTAAAAATGCAAGATACTAGAAAAGAGTGTCTTTCAAAAGTTTAGGACCTTCTTTTCGCTTTTCAATTTTTTTTTTAAACAACAAAGAAAACAAAAAAATGTGTCCCATTTATTGCTTTCAAATGCAAAGGGGCCGCAAAATTTATAGTTTGCTTCATTTCAAAAAAGGCTTTGTCTGGCACTGAGAGCATGTATGGACAAACTTTCAGCTTTATAAAATGACAAAGGTTTTCCGCTCTTGGGCTCTTGGACTATAACTTTTGGAGTGTTACACATATCAAAATAAGACGTGTTATAGGTAAATGAAAAATGAAGAGAAAAGTTTTTGCATATTTTTTATAGGTATTAATAAAAAATCAAACTTAAAACATCTTAAAATTATCAACAATATAGAAATTTTTAGGTAATTTTTTTGCCTAGTGGAAATAAAATATCTTTAGAGTTTCGTCTAATTTCGCAGCTGTATGAATATGACAAAAAGACGCAAAGTTTTCGGCCAAATATTCTAACTACTTTAAAATTGGTACCACCGAATAATAAAAATAAGAAATTTTGGGGAAAATATAAACTTGCTTTTAATATAACCCGTGATTTGTGAGTTATAAACAATACATTTAATATTTATTTATTTTTATGTAGTATTTAATATAAAAAGATAAAAAAATTGTGTTTAATTTTTTGTGACAATATACTTGAAAGGTCAACTTTAGATGTCGGACTAAAATTCCAATAAAAATCCTGCTGATTTATTATTATTGAGCACAAGTTTTTGTGTTGTAGTAAAGGAGCTTTATTTCTTAAGCCCGTTTAGCCTAAATAATAAAAATATTTTTTAAGGAAAATTTATGGCGCCATAAAGATAAGAAACATCTTGAAGTTTATGGGTTTTAAAAATATGCTGCCGAGTAAGACATACTGCGCGATCCGTCGATCAGGTTTTATGATTTTCGTTTATTTATATTTTTACAAAAAGTTATTTTTATTTTTGTTATTAAACTTTTTTACGTTAGTTCCTGTTCTTTTCAGTGATTTGTGATGGGTTTTTACATTTTGACCGATGGTGACCCAATATCCTGTTTAGGAACAATTAGAAACTTAGTAGACTTAAAACCAGTTAGAAAGATGCCACAAGCGTCATACAAATAAAGACGGCAATCAACTATCGCTGTCTAAATGCGTCGTTTACATCGTGTGCGAGCAACAAAAAAGGAGAATAATTAAATGGGAGATAGAATTGATGACGCCGTGGCATCTTCTCTGCTAGCGAGAACTTTAACTTATTTTTACCAAGTAAAGCAGAGAGCACACATTTAATACATTCTAACGTAAACTTTTATATAATTTTATATACAGGGTGTCCAAAAAGATGAAGTTATATGATAGGGATTATGAAGGAGCCAAAATAGTGTTAGTACTTTATATATAAAAAAGTTCTATTGCGTTTTGTTGGGGAGGTATGAATATTCAAAGTTAGGATGAAACAAAAATATATTATTACAACTTTTAAGCCACATTACGAATGATATTTGAGCAACGAAAAATCCTCATATTAGTGCCTAATTCCAAAGTTAAATAGCTGTTCAGTAAGTCGGTGGTACCTTTTTGTACCAACGCTACCTATAGCATTTTTATTTTATTTTTTTAAATAAAAAAAAACTTATATTACCATATATTTTTTTTCGGTTGGTTCATATAAATACAGAAGAGTTATACAGGGTAATTTAAAAATCGATCACGAAACTTAAGGGGGTGATTCTACTTGACAAAATAAGGGTAGAGCTATATGTATATTTTTTCAAAATGTCATTTGTTTTCGAGTTACAAGCCGTCAAGTTCAATTTTTATTTTGGTTTTTCACCATATTGCATTTATTTTTTAACCAATCCAGTTGATATTTGGCACATAAATCAAGCTTTTGCAGATTCTAAAATTTTCAAGTTAAAAGTATTTTTTTAAAATACCGCCAGAGGGCACTTTACCTACAATTTAAAATCTATTTACATCATAACTTTTTATTTTCACAGATATCGCAAAGCTGGGGCGCCATTTTATAGAGAATCAAAAACTTAACAAATAAGGTACTTTTATTAAAGTCGATAAACCTCACCGTTTAGGCACCAATAGACATCAAAGTTTCATTAATTTCAATCAAATTACCTACATATATACAGGGTGTCCAGTAACTGTTTATATGATTTTTTTTCTTATTTTCTGTTGTAAAATGGTTAGGTTAAGTTTGTCGGTTGAGTTTATAGAAATTGAAAATTCAATTCTTCTGCTGTCACCTATAAAGGCATTTGTAATATGTCTTTATTTAACATAACCTAGTTGTTTAAATATAATGCCTATTTTGTTTTTAGGCAACAGCATAAACAGATTTTTTAGTTAATTTTTTTTTGCGATATCTCCCTAATAGTTGAGTTTTAATTCCTCGTTTATAAAGCAAACTACCATTTATTTTGAACAAAGAACCACCTTCTAAAATCTTTTGTTTAAAAACCCTGTATATTTTTTTTTTCATTGCTAACATTGTTATATTAACATATTTAATTTTGGCATTATTAATTTTCTAAAATTTGGCCTGTGTCAAATTTTGATATAACAATTGAGTTTTTTCTTTCTGACCCAATCTAGTTTGTATGAATAAACATGCCAATTTTAAAAATATATTTTTTTCCAGGGTATGAATGGATAGGTTGGCGGAACGATACTCCAGGATGGGCTGGTCTGCCACTTGAAATACTATTTGAATTTGATAAAGCGAGAAATTTTTCTGCAGCTCATCTTTACACGAATAATATGTTTACCAAAGACGTTCAGGTAAAAAATACAATTATCATATGGAAGTTTTAATCATATTTTTAGTTTTGATAAAATACTTTAAACCCTAATTTTTTGAAGGAAACAACATTAACTTTTAATTTATTTAGAAAGACTACACCTATTGCATAATAAATTTGGGGCAAGATTCATTTATTTTAAATTTGTGCCATATTTATTTAAATTTAAATGTTTTGACCCAGCTTTCGCCTAATCCTTAATACACTTTTTTACAGTTATCACAAAAGATTTAAAAACAGGAAAAAATATAAATATAGGTGACATCTAAAAAACTATACAATGTGTCTACGTAAGTTGGCATCATATGGATAAACTTTTTTATTACTAATGCTACGAAAATGAGTTATCATTTTATAAAAAGATTTGCATGGGCTAAAATCTCAAAATACAATCATCAGATATTAAATTTAGTTAGTCGTCTACAAGGTTTGGCAAAAAATGTAATTTTTGTTTAATAGTAATGTACAGTGCGTTTAATCTAACTTGTCCACATTTTAAATGGCTATAACTTTATTATCTCTTAACCTAAAAAAATGGTTTTAAAAATCAAAATATACAAGGAATTATTAAGTTTTTTTTTCTGAAGATTTTACAAAACAAATTCATTAACA
The DNA here is from genome assembly GCA_014170235.1 of Listronotus bonariensis. Classification (NCBI taxonomy): domain Eukaryota; kingdom Metazoa; phylum Arthropoda; class Insecta; order Coleoptera; family Curculionidae; genus Listronotus; species Listronotus bonariensis. Next base: position 82,049 of record JACEGR010001700.1, read on the forward strand.
GAATATATTGACATAACTTGTTTCTTTTTTCTAATTGGGACACCCTGTATGTTATACTATCATTAAAAGGTCCTTTACACAAAATACCACATTTGATATATCTATCTTTAACCGTTTCGGAAATATGACACATTTAAATCTAAAATGTATTATATGTAATTTTCACTCTATCCACACTCTAAGCTTAATCCTGTGGATGGGTATAGTGAAAATATCATTATAATATTTTTAGATTTAAATAGTCATATTCCAGAAACTATTAAAGACATATATATCAAATGCGGTATTTTTGTAAAGCTTCTTTAAAAATACCTTCTTAATGGTGGTTTAATATAAAGGTTGTTTTATTTTAAAAAACGTCAGTTATGTCTATATATATTCTGTAAATAAAATTGTTTTGTAAAATATTCATACCAGAAAAAATCTTGATAATTCACCGAACACTTTGATTTTAAATCATTTTTTAAAATTAAGAAATAAAAAGTTAAATCCATTTAAAAAGTGGACAAGTTTAATTGAACCTGTATTTTTGCTAAAATTTTTATGGAGAAACGATGTTTTAAATTAAAATTTACTTTTACATATGCAACTTTTTTTTATTTAGAAAAAAACATTTTTTTATCAGTTTAAATCTAAAAAAAAAAATAGGTTTGTACATTAGTGCATGGTATATTCTTCCTATTTTGATGACACTAAATTTAAAGGTTTTTATTTAAATAATTTTAATTAGAGCAATTATTGTTCTATGAAATTTAAAATCATGAAATATATTGCACTAATGTAAAAATCTAAAGTTTCAAAATTATCGCAGAAAAATATTTTTTTGTTTGTTTGTATAAATAAACAAAATTTCATATTTGAAAGTAATTTTTATAACAATTTTTCATATTTGCAAAAATATAGGTAATTTACTCTTTAGCAAAAATTACATATTTGGCCAAATCTCTTAGATGACTAATAATGTTTATTATCTGATTATTGCTTTTACGGTTTCAGACCATGCTCAACTATTTGTAATAAATACATTTTAATAAAGAAGTAGTATTCTTGAGCCCTAGGATAAAAAATATTAAAAGAGTTTTAAATTCTTGGGCATAGAAGGCTTCTTAATAACAAAGAAAAATAAATAATATAACCTCGTAGAAACGACTATTATGGCTGGTTACTTTAAAATTACGGAGTCTCCAAATAAATGGATAACCCCGGGTCACAATGAAGATGGTGACACGTGTTTCATCCTTGTTGGGAATCATCTTGACCGCTGTACACTGTTGAAAACAAACCATGAAAGGAAACTGGCATAACAGCACGCTGCTTAACTAACTTTTGCCATAAACACCTAGATGGCGTACAATTAACCATCTTAACCCACCGATACTCTGGCTGGTTATTTTAAGATTGCTTGACGAGATGGCGCTACCCGTCTAAATTTACTCCCTTGGTTCGATAGGGATTAGATTTACACGCTCAAAACCACAGTCAAGTTTTCAACAGTGTACAGCGGTCGTTATGATTCCCAACAAGGATAAAACACGTGTCACCGTCTTCATTGTGACCCGGGGTTATCCATTTATTTGGAGACACAGGAATTTTAAAGTCACCAGCTATAGTAGTCGTTTCTACCAGGTTATTTATTATTTGTTTTTCTTTGTTATTAAGAAGCCTCTATGCCCAAGAATTTAAAACTTTTTTAAATACATTATTTTAATAAAAATAATAATAAAAAACGTTGACACATAGTATAATATTCTTTTAACAAAATCTGTAATAATTTTAATTAAAAAATTTTACGACAATTGGGTTTTCCTTGTTTATTTTCTTATATTTTAAGGTTCGCGATTTTTTTCTATAGAAAACCTAAAAAAATCCAAACTTTGGTCATTTATTTAAGCAAAAGGCTTGGTTACTAAATGCTTTTATTTTTAAAGCAACGATATATTTTTAGTTTGTAAATTTCTTTACTCTATAAGATTAAGTACCAAAATGGAATTTAAATAAAAGAATATAAAATTTGTATTTTATCGGCAAAAAAATGAGTTCTTTTTTTTCCGGATATCCATACGCGTAAATAAAAGTAGATGTTTAATTTTACAATATTTTTTTATTCAAAACTTAAATTATCTTAACATCAAAAGTACATTGAGACGTTTAATATATTTATTATATTTAAAAAAACTACTAAAACACTACATTAAGTTCCAAATTTTTAGTTCAAGTCTATCAAATCCCATAATTACATTGACAGATATTTAATAATTACTTAAAGGTTTTTATAGCAACGCGGGCCTTATTTTCGTTTTGCATATAACAAACAACTAGTTTAAAACTCTGAATTGCACATTTTTAATTTTCTGACTTTAATAAATTGAAAAATATATATATTTTTTTAATTAGTCTTTTTTTTCTAAAAATATACATGTTTCTTAAACACTAGGTCCTCGTTTTCCCGCCAAAAAAGGAAAGTTTATCATACAAAAGTAAAATTTTAGATATCAGCTCTGGGTTTTTGTCTTTCCTCGCTTCGCGTCGGAACACAACCGCGAGCTAAAATCTGAAGCTTTTTGTCCTTTGTATAATAAATATTTATTTTCCAAAACATTAATCAAATCACCGCAAGTATATTTACCAAAAACTTAACCAAACCCGAAGTATTCACATGAAATGGGGCAACTTGTTGTATAAACTCGAATCAATTTGAACTATGAAACCCGAGAAACCACAGAATGGCTTTGCTGCGGCATACGGTGTTCTTAAGCATTCACCTTAAGTTGAAAAGTAATCTCACGTGTTTAGTGGAAATTTGGGAAAGTGTGGTTTAGTTTTCGTTAAGAGGTAAATACTTTGAGGTTTCGTATAACGTAGGTTAAATAATTATATTTAAAAACTTGTATACTGAGTGAAAATGAAATCAGTTTTTTGCATTACTTTCTTGAATAATTGCACATTGATTTGAAATCCTAGTATTCTGACGTAACTTTTTGATGGATTGCTACTTTACGCCACTGAGAACTATTAGCATATAAAACTATCTTTTTCAGGAATCTGAAGCCGGTGGTCTATCGAAATTATTTCAGCACTACAAAAACTTATTTTTAGTATAAAAAAAACAAAAACTTACTTAAAAAGTCACACAGGTGCACAATTTAGCAAAATAGATCTGGATAGTCGGTTAGTTCATAACATAGGTACTAAACACCTATAATTTTTCTATTTACTCAAATTTTACATAAAAATTTGTTGACATTTTATTGATTACTACGTCAGTAACGTATTTTTGTCTCTCTTGGTTTAAACGGTATAAAGAAAGAACAACAAGGTATGACGAAATAATTTACATCTCTGAAACAATATAGACTAATATATATGTATACATAAAATTTGGTAGCAATTTTAGGTAGAATCTAAAACATTAATAATATAGTGTGTCCCTTTTAAAATAAATTATTTGGCATTAACTTTCGGTATAGCCAAAAGCTTTAGAGATGTAAAAATACTTCAGTTGTCTGCTCTATTGACCTAATAATGTTGTTTTCAAATCCTGATTGTAATCGATCACCGCTGTTTGTCGTGGGACACCCTGTATATTTTTGTTTTGTTTTCATATTTTATTTCTAAAATTCTAAATACATTTTGGTTTATTTTGTTAACAAAAAAAAGTAAAAAGTACCTTTTTTTCTTTTAGGTATTTTCACACGCCAGAGCATTTCTAAGTTTAAACGGTTACAAATTTAGCCCCGAACCGGTTCATTTTTCGTACATGCCAGATCTTGTAATGGAACATTCTAGAAACGTTACCATCAAGCTGCACCAGAGAATCGGAAAATACTTAAAATTGCAACTTTATTTTGCCAGTAGATGGATTTTGCTAAGTGAGGTGTCTTTCGACTCAAGTAAGTTAAATACTTTATAGTTAGTGCACAGTACAAATCAGTAGAGTATGTGGTGTAAATAATAAAACATTGGACGTAACACAATTACCTGGCATGTATTGCGGTGTTAGTATTTCTACACTTCTTTATTGTTCTTAGTGATTTTTGATTTTCCGTCCAGATTTTCTTTATTATAAATCAGTTTTGCAAACTTTTAAATTTTATTAAGTACAGGGTGTGTGTCATAAAAAAGCCATTATAGCCTTATTAGTTTCTAAGCTAAATAGAGGACAATTAAAAACCAAAACAATTTCAGGGACTCTTTGTATTTCAGTTGGCTGATAACGTATTAAAAAGGTAAAAACGGATTCTTATATAACTTTTTACGAAGAAGGCAGTGGTGTAGTTGATTTTTTTTTGTTTTAAAAATGTTGACCAATGGTGTTTTTTTTAAATGGAACTCGCTGTATATTTGGCAAAAATAAATTTGTCTTTTTACAAGCTTTTTAAAAATATGTAACACTGTGGATCTCCTTTATGAACAACAACAAAATTCATAATAGTTATAATTCACATCCAAAAATTTGCAGTAAGCCATGCAAATAAATCAGTTGCCAATGTTAAGCAACATTATTAATTTGTTTTTACTTTTTTTAAATCTTTTCTTAATTTACTGTTAGAATAACATATTTAGTTTATCCTGATTCAGAAAAACATAAAACAAAAAATATATTGCTTTGGGTTAAAAAGATAATATCCATAGTTTCAACAAAAACAAAATGGGTTGTATTGATTAGAAATGTCAGTAAACATAATAGAATATTGGGTGTTTTTTAAAATATAAAATGAACAAAATAAATATTTAAACAAAAAATTAATAAATTAAAGAATTATTTAATAAAAACTATTAACTAATTAAAAATTTTGCTCCTGAAAGTGATCTTCCTAGTTTTATATAACAAAAGAAAAAACACAATAAGGGTTTAAAGCAAAATCCAATTTTAAAAGTCATGACGTAAGCACAACTACAGTAATTAAGTTAATAAAAAAAACTGATAACTGATTTGTTTGTCACGACCCACTGCAAATTTTGGACTTAAAATATAAAAATTGGAAATTTCGTTGTTGTTTATAAAAATTACTCTATAGCAATATATTTTTTAAGTTTGTAAAAGGCATAATAATGTTTGGGTTAATATTTTAAAAACAATATTTTGTGAAAAAAAAATGAACACGCCACTGCGTTCCACAAAAAAATTATTAGAGTCAGTTTTTACCTTTTTTATACGTTATCAGCCAACTGAAATACAAGGGGTACCTAGTACCTAAGAATAATAGGCTTATTAATGTTTGTCCTTTTTTATACAGGGTGATTCAAAAATCGATCACGAAACTTAAGGGGTGATTTTAGTTGACAAAATAAGGGTAGAGCTTCATATAACTTTTTTTCAAAATGTCATTTGTTTTCGAGTTACAAGCCGTCAAAGTTTAATTTTTATTTTGGTTTTTTCGCCATACTGCATTTATTTTTAAACCAATCCAGTTGATATTTGGCACACAAATCGAGCTTTTCAGATTCTAAAATTTTAGGATAAAAGTACTTTTTAAATACCGCCAGAGGGCACTTTACCTAAGACTTAAAATTTATTTACATAATAACTGTTTTATTTTGACAGATATCGCAAAGCTGGGGGAGCCATTTTATAGACAATCAAAAATTTAAAAATAAGGTGCTCTTTATTAAAGTCGATAAACCTCACCGTTTAGGCACCAATAGACATCAAAGTTTTCATTAATTTCAATCAAATTACCTACATACATACAGGAGTCCCGTAACTTCACCGACAAACTTTACGGGGTGATTCTACAACAAAAAATAAGAAAAAAACTTCATATAAACATATTATTATGTCCTAAACGTCTGAGTTTTTAAACTACGGGGTGTTAAAAATAAAAAATAAAAGTTTTTTTTTTTAATATTTAACACACCGTAATTTTTTAAGTTTTTGATTGTGTATAAAATGGCGCTCCCAGCTTTGCGACACTGTGATACCTTGCAATACCTGTCAAAATAAAAAGGTATGATGTAAATAAATTTTTAAGTCTCAGGTAAAGTGCCCTCTGGCGGTATTTGAAAAAAGCACTTTTGTTCCAAAATTTTAGAATCTGCAAAGCCCGATTTGTGTGACAAATATTAACTGGATGGGTTAAAAAATAAATGCAATACGGCGAAAAAACCAAAATAAAAATTTAACTTTGACGGCTTGTAACTTAAAAACAAATGACATTTTGAAAAAAATGTTTATGAAGCTCTACCCTTATTTTGTCAAGTAAAATCACCCCCTTAAGTTTCGTGATCGATTTTTAAGTCACCCGGTATATAAATTTAGGTAGGTAAAAAAAATATTATTTGGTAAATAGCTGTTCCCCTAATTTATTGTAATCATAAAATATTCTATTTATTTTTAATTTTTAAAACACGTATAAGGTAACCATGTATATTGACATTTTAAACCAATGCAATAATTTTTTTAATTATGGTTTCTTACTTCCTGGCTCGATGCAATTATTAAAGGTTTGATGTACCTGGTAACAAAATTTCTATTTTTTAATAAAAGAGTCTTGTGTTTTTTTATAGTCGCAGAATAGATAAGGCATATAAGACAATTTTTTCTCATCTTTTTTAAATACGCTTTATTACCATTTTATGCAGTCTAGTCACAAAATAGTCAGTTTAGAAATATCAAAATTTCGTATTTTTGCAGCAGTGGTCAGCGGTAACTTTACACAGGAACCGGAAACGGAAATGGGCGTAACGCTGCCTGACTTTGTCGGCAGAGAATATCCAATACAACGGGACGAGGTCAAGGCAGCCGTGTCTAAGGGCGCACCAGCAAGGTTAGTCTATCTTTCTGCTAATTAACTAAATTTATCGTTCAATTATCATAAATACTTCTAAAAGATACTTTGTAAAATACAGGGTTATTCAGTGATCATTTTATTTAAGGCAAGTGGGTACAGCGATAAATGTACTTTTTATCATTCTTTTAAAATTGAGTATCTGTAATTTATTACATAAAAGTGAGTATTATCACTAGGTGGTCAAAAAATCGACCATAATAAATTCAAATTAAAGAGCAGTGGTGTTGCAATTCGGTTAATCAACTGACAAAACTGGATATCTACATCAAAACTGTCAAAAATATTTACCATATTTACAGAAATATACGATTTTCGGTTTGTGTCTCGGGTAGAAGCAAAAGCACTTTAAAAAACAGGGCAATAAATTTTAAACAAAATATAAGGCACCATTCTCCCAGAAACCCAAATAAAACAAAGAGTAGCTACCAGCTTACGTTCCGCGTAATTTTATGTAAAGTGACAAAACAAAGTTCTTAAATATTTACACTTAAACTGCAGGCATAACAAATCCGACTTTGCCCTTTTGCTTCAAGCCAGAATTTTTATGGAATCTATGATGACAATCACCAAAACACTTAGCATAAATTGTAGACTAATTTTTCTTGTATTTTTATTGTATTTATTTAATAAATATTAAAAATTATTTATAAAATACGATATTAACTGCCTACAACAACAAGAAAACCTTGACTACTAGTTGAAAATTATTCCGATAGGTGCTTTTTAACAATGTTGCAAGCTTATTTTTAATTATCCATATTTATTTTTACTTCTGACACTTAAAAATGGATTACTAGACACCTACAGAGAATTTGAAGGTGGTGGCAACATAAAAGACAATAAAAGTCCCAGTAAGTACCCAGCAAACACTATTTGCCGGCAATGTACATTTTTCATATTGGCATTGATGGTAAAGCATTGGCAATTGGTGGCAATATTATGCCAACATCTTATACGCATTAAAAAGTCAACCCTAAATAAACACTTAATTGCCAATAAATTTTACATGCAGGCGAATTGCCGGCAAGCATACAAAAATGGCGGCATACCAATCCTGATTAAATAAAGCACGCGTTTTTGTTGCAGGCAAATAAATATTGGATTTTTGAAGGCAAACCTTTAACGCATATTCATACTTTTTAAACCATATTATTAACATTGGTATTTAACTAACATTAAAGCAATTTTTTGATCTGTTTTATTTATAATGGCGACTAAACAACATTATTTTATGTTTTTTTACATAATTTAAAGGAAATGGCCTTTTCATAACATTTTATTGTTAAAAATCATGCAAATAAAAATTAGGTCAAACAAAATATTTATTATGTATTTTGGAGCGAATAAAAATAAAATGATGGTAAAATTAGCTACGTTAATTTCGACCGAAGGTGACCGCTTTGTGCATTTGTTTCCTACGTGGTTTTCTAGCTTTTTAGTTTCTTTTTTAAAGAAAAGAGTTTTTTAATAGACAGTAATTAAATGTATTCATTACCTAATAAGTGTGTGTTGTGTGATTAATTGGTGATGGCTAGTCGAGAAGGCAAGATATTCAAGTAGACTGTTAGGAGCTGTAAACATTTTGTTTAAAACTTTATTAAAAGTTTTAAAGACGTGTTAATAAAAATATTATATATATTTAATAGTTTTTTTGACATACCGATAGATGGCGTAATGGACAATAAACTACTGCGTTTCTGCAATATCTTCGCTTTTTATCGTCTAAACCGTACCCATTAGACAAAAATAATTCGAGAGCGGTCTGCAGTTAGGTGATCTCACTTAGCTTTGAAAGAAATATCTTCGGCTAGTGTAAAAATTTGCATCTCCAATTTTGGACAATGTTCCGAGAGATGGCACTTTGCATTGCAAGAAAATTGCATGCAGTAAGGAGTTTTTTCCTATTTTAATTTTCAAATAAAATATCGCATCATTTTAGCTTTTAAAAAAAGTATATGCGACAGTTTTCGTCAATAAGACGTCAGCTTGCTGCTTGGGAGTATCTGCATTTGCCCACTTTCGTGTCTTTTTGTTATCTTTTTGCCAATAACATATTAATGATGGATGCCATCATCTAAAACGCATTGTTTTGCCAATAACTTATTAATAACGGATGGCATCACTTTATCTGCAACACGTGACCTAATAAGGGCCAATTGCCCACTTTCGCGTCTTTTTGATACCTTTTTGCCAATGCCTTGCCATTAAAGAGTGTTGGCAATGCCAGTAAATTAAATGTACAACGCCGGCAAAAAATGTTATATGGGTAGTATTTTATTGAAAACATAACATGCTTGATGCTTTCAATAATACTACTTTCTTGGACTTCCATTATGTTTTATTTTGCCTGATAGCTCGTGGTATTGTTATTAATGTCATTGACAAAATTGCCAAGCAACAGACTTTCATACGATTGAAATATTTTTTCAGCAAAATTTTCTCTTCTATGATATTATATACTACAGGGTGTTTCGGGAGGAAAGGGAAATATTTTGGGAACACGTTCAGAAGGTCAAAATAAGAGAAATTAACTCATATGTTTTAATCCGATTCTTAACCGTCTCTGAAATAATCAGTTCTAAAGTTTTTTTGTAACTTTTTTTATTTTAAAAACAACATAAACAAATACTAGGAAAACAGAAAAGGTCCACTAGTTCTGGTTAGTTTTTGAAAATACCCCCACCAACTTTAATACAAGCTGCAGCATACTTCCCATGAGTGAATGTGTGAGGCATTACGTATGGAACCTTTTCTCTTTTCGAGTCAAAACGCTCATAATAAATCAAACTGACAACCAAGCTTGTCAAAACTATCAGTCAATTAAATTAGGTATTAACAACCAATAAAATACCTACAAACTGGAGAAATACAAGACATCCTAATTACTCCAAAACTTTACCAAAAAAAAAAACTTTAAAACCGATTATTTCAGAGACGGTTAGGAATCGGATTAAAACATATGGGTTAATTTTTTCTTATTTTGGCCTTCTAAACATGTTTCCAAAATATTTCCCTTTCCTCCCGAAACACCCTGTATAATACTTAGATAGGTTAAAGTAAAAAAGTAAAAAATACTTTTGTTACTTTGACAAGAATTACCTTTAAAAGTTTGGCTTGATTTTCTCGTAAAATAGTCTTGTTGAGTCATTAAAAAAAAAAAAAAAATAGGCAAAATATCTCTTCTTTTATTTAGGTTTGCTGCTTTTTGATCATTTTTTTCGACATTTATTCAATAACGCTCGCCTAATGGCTAGAGGTATTGTAAATTTACAAAATTGCCAAGCAACACATTTTTGTACAATCAAAATATTTGCCGGTAAAATTTTCTCTTCTATGATAATTATATACGAATAAATTTATTCATCAAAACTTAATGTAATGTGATGTGCCAAATTTTAATAACAATTAAATTATGTGTTGGTGGCTTTAATGTAAGCTTTTAATAAAATAATACAGCCGTATGCCACTCAACTTACAAATTTAAATCGATTAAAGAATCAAAATTTTTTTCAAGAATGGCTTGGCAAATAGTTTCATACATAATAATATGCAGTTTACTGCTTTTTGATCATTTTTTTTCGACATTTATTCAATAACGCTCGCCTAATGGCTAGAGGTATTGTAAATTTACAAAATTGCCAAGCAACACATTTTTGTACAATCAAAATATTTGCCGGTAAAATTTTCTCTTCTATGATAATTATATACGAATAAATTTATTCATCAAAACTTAATGTAATGTGATGTGCCAAATTTTAATAACAATTAAATTATGTGTTGGTGGCTTTAATGTAAGCTTTTAATAAAATAATACAGCCGTATGCCACTCAACTTACAAATTTAAATCGATTAAAGAATCAAAATTTTTTTTCAAGAATGGCTTGGCAAATAGTTTCATACATAATAATATGCAGTTTACTGCTTTTTGATCATTTTTTCGACATTTATTCAATAACGCTCGCCTAATACCTAGAGGTATTGTAAATTTACAAAATTGCCAAGCAACACATTTTTGTACAATCAAAATATTTGCCGGTAAAATTTTCTCTCCTATGATAATTATATACGAATAAATTTATTCATCAAAACTTAATGTAATGTGATGTGCCAAACTTTAATAACAATTAAATTATGTGTTGGTGGCTTTAATGTAAGCTTTTAAGAAAATAATACAGGCGTATGCCACTTAACTTACAAATTTAAATCGATTAAAGAATCAAAAATTTTTTTTTGAAGAATGGCTTGGCAAATAGTTTCATACATAATAATTTGCGGTCTCGAGTTACTGATTTTAAAATAAAAACCCTTGATCGCTTGGCGATGTCGTGTTTTTATTAAATTATTATCAAGATTACCAGTCGATATATTTTAGCTCAGGGAATTTAAAAATCGCAATTAAAAACATTTTTATTAAAAACAAAAGATTTACAACATTAATGTTGTATTTTTTAAATAAAACACCATATTTATAATTAATTTTTTTAAATTCCAGGTCAACTCCAAGTGTTTTTTATTAAGGGTACAACATGTTATTCTCTTGCTGTTTTTAAGTTATTAACGCTTAAAAGGTCACATTTTGATTTGATGATTCCCTAATACTTTAAAGTATTTTGTTTCTTTGGAAATTATCAATGTCTCTTTTTTGCTTCATTGGCATTTTTTCCACACTTCTAATATAGCTTTACTATCTGTAGTTTTTCATCTAACGAATAATTTATTTAAACAAACTGGTAATAAAATTCACAAAAAGGTAAAAAAATAATGACTGAAGTATTAGGTAATCACCTATATCACCTTTTAGATCGTAAGCCAGATGTAAAATTTGTCAATTATTTCCTACCAGTCCATAACTCGTAAAATGCTTCAAAAGGGTTGTACATGAATTGTTGTAGCGTTAGCTGCGTCTCCGATAGTGGAGTTGTACAGAGTGCTCCAGAAAAAAGATCAAAATTAAACGGTTTTTTTATGTATCACCCTGTATATTATTTTATTTTTTGATTGAATGAGTAAAAATAATGTAAGTTTTATCAGTAATCCGGATACCAAATCTAAAAGGTTTAAAAGATATTTGGGATTTTTGACAAAATCATAACAAAAACAAAATACCGGGTGTTTCATCGCCGGGCGGGACATAGGAAATCCCATGTAATTTTTAATGGGATCAATTATTGTCTCCCTAATTATTTTAGAGAAAAATTCTATAGAAGTTTATTAAAGAGCATGCAAATCTACGTCCATGGTAAGAACTTTAGATTTTCGGTTAACCCATTTGCTAGTTAGATGCTAATATATTTTTAAAAATTGTTACATTATTATCGAATCATATGTATGAACACAATGAAAATACCAGTTTGTACGATTTTTTTGATAATAATAAAGCACCAAATTTTAAAATGACAACGTAATGTCACGCTAACTGGTATTTTTATTGTTGGTCAGAAATATGAGGCGATAATAATGTAACAATTTTTAAAAATATATTAACATCTAACTAGCAAACGTGCTAACCGAAAAATCTAAAGTTTTTACCATAAACTTAGATTTGCATGCTCTTCAATAAACTTTAATAGAATTTTTCTCTAAAATAATTAGAGGAGCCAATAATTGACCCCATTAAAAATTACATAGGATTTCCTCTGTCCCGCCCGGCGCTGCAACACCCGGTATATTCTACCTTACTTACGCTTAACTTTTTATATTATGTTAGATTGCTAGAAAACTAGGTGTACAGCCACCCACATTTAAATTTTTACTAGAAATTACACAGGGTGTCCAGTAACTGATATTTACTATTTTATTAATTTCTGGACACCTTGTATAATTTTTTGTAAGCAATTACAGCAATCTTACATAATATACAGAGTCAAGCGTAAGTAAGATAAGAGAATTTTCCAAAAATCCCAAGTATCTTACAAACCTTACATTTTTGTTATAGGTATCGCTGATAGAATTTCTATATTCTAAAGCTAAACTAATATACAGGGTGTTCCATTAAAAAAAAACAGAAGTTTAATATGAATAGTTTCTTTGGTGCGCGCTGTATAATTCCACCATCGGCGCCGCAGCTGACGCTCACAACAATTCATATACAACCCTCTTAAAGCACTTTACGAGTTATGGACTGCGAGAAAATTGGTCACGAAAATCTGCTTGCTCACGGATCATTTATTGTGTATTGATATATTTATTTAATTAAATAATATTAGCCAGAAATATGACTCTTTAGGCGTCGATGCCCAAAAAACAGTTTAAGACAAATAATACCTTTAATAAAAAAATTCTTAAAATTGAGCAAGGAATTTAAAAATATAATTATAAATATGGTGTTCCATTTGAAAAATGCAACATTGATATCGTATTTCTTTTGTACTTTACGCGATTGTTTCTTTAATTCAATTTTCAAATTCTCCGAGCTAAAATACATCCATTGGCTATCTTGAATTTATTTATAAATATGACAAATTAAAAATATATGATATTTTTTTCTCAAATGGAACATCCTCTACATTCAACTATTTTTCAAGTAAAATCTTGCTTTTAATATGTTGTATATTTTAATAGATTAAATTTATAGATCTTGTAATATAATAAATGAAGAAAAAAAGGTTTTGAGTTTAAGTTTGATACATGGTAATTATGTTTAAGTAATTTATTTTAAATCAGTGAAAAAATGTATACCTGACTTTAAAAATATTAAACCCAAAAAAACATAAAAAAACACCTAAATATTAATCATTCTAATCATCTAACTTTGATATTGCTTTTATTGTTTTTTAGAAACATCATCTCTTCTAAAGATACCACACCGCCTCATCAAAAACCAATCTCCAATCAGGAATCCGAACCTAAAAGCTACATTGGCTTTGTTATCGGAATACTTACAGTAATAATCTTAGTCCTAACATCAGCAATATTTTTTGTTATTCTTAGAAATCAGAGACTAAAACAAGCATTGACAACATTACCAGTTATTGGGGAAGATCTTAAGGAGCTTGAAAACCAAAAGGTAAGTTTATTTAAAAGATATCTAAAGACGGGTTGAAAATATCTGTAAATGTGTAATGTAGTCACAGTCACTAGGAGCGAGGTCGCTTGTTAAATACCACTTATTTTAAATTTAATCAACTGTTTTTAGTAAAAACGCTTATACACATCGATCTGTACTTTTGGCTGCGATTTTTTATGTGTAGCCTAAGAATAAGCAACGACCAGAACCTTATTTTTTTTCTAATGGAAACATGTGTTTTTATTACAAATAATATGCAATATTTTTGAGTTTTTATTAAACTTTACTATATTTTACGTACCATTTCTTACACCTTAAATCAACAGTTATCGCCAGTTTATCATCGATTTCTTTTTAAATCTGTAAAGCCCCGTACATTAAAACAATTTCATTTACAATTAAGGAAATATTTTTGAAAGAAATGTCCGCATACGTCGACCATTACTTTTGACTGACGTTTTATTTATAATAAATTTATATGGGGTGTGTACCATGTCCTATGCCGTTAAATTAACAGTTATCCAAAAATTATAATCGATTTCTTTTAAAATTTGCAAAGACACGTAAATAAAACAAATTTATTTACCTTTACTTTTGGTTGACGTTTTTCTTTAAGATAAGATAAATTCATGTTTTAAGTACCATAAACCTTAAATCAACAATTATCCACAAATGACTATACATTTTTTTTTAACTTTGTAAATACATATACTACATTTATATCGAATAGTTGAAGCTAGCTGGAGTTAAAGCGGGTTTTAAAAGTGGCTTGAAAAAAGCAATATAAACGCGCTTAAAAGTCACTTGAATCGTTCAAGTCAAGCCTGAAAAAAATAGGGTTAACTTCACTAAATCCCATTAGAAACACGATATAATTTATTCAAGCGGGCTTAATAACTGCCTAACTTCAGATGAATGCTTCCTTGAATGTCATCAGAGTTATTTTCATATATGGTTAGTTCTGGTTAGACATTTTTATGAAAAATATGAGTTGTTTTGTTAAATGGAACACTCTGTATATTTTATCATCAGTTGAAAGGTATCCTTCAAATCTATAGGAAATACCACATTTGATGTATGTATTTTTAATTGTTTCGGAAATAAAGTAATTATCAATTTTTTTTAACAAAATACCCTGTATATTTTATTACCATTAAAAAGATATTTTATAGTGGTAAGAAAATGCCACATTTAATATATTTACCTCTTATAGCTTTGGAAATATAACCATATAAATCGAAAATGTAGTAGATATTCGCATTAACGTTTGGAAACTAATATTTCCAAAACTGTTAGAGGAAATCATATATATATATATAGTGTGTCCAAGATAAGTATCCCAAGCATGGGAATCTGAGTACCTATTAGAGATACAGCTTAGGTTAAATTAGGAAAAAGTTGTGTTTTTATAGCTTATTTACATGCCGTTTAAAAACTAGAAAAATTTTCATGGCCTGCTAAGATATTTGGCAAAAACAAAAATTTGACTATATCGATTTTATTTTGTTCTGACTTTATTTGAAAAGATATAAATAACTGATAACACTTTTTATTGGCACTTTTTAGCTACTACATGATGGTATTTTTCGATTTTATACCCGACGTTTCGTTTTCAAGAAACCATCATCAACTTTATTTTTTTATATGGCTCGAAAAAAAGAGCCCTCTGTATCTAATCCCATTTTTTATTACAAATTTAATGATGTATCACATGTCATATTTTAATTTTTAGTTAAAGGAAAAATTGCATTTTTTCTATTTTTTTAAGTAGGCCTTGCAAACAAAAGCTTGGACGTTACCGTATCTGTAACATAATTTAATATTATTATAAAATAGTATTTGTCCTTATTACCCTGCTTGTCGAGTTGTTGTTTTTAAAGCAATTGTTCTTATTGTTACTGTTGTCTCTATTATTGTTTATTGGTGAATAGCTAATATCTTATTGTATTATTACGGTCGAATATGCAGGACTGCCATTATAGCCATGAAGATAAGTTTGACATACTAACATGCTACATTTTGTGCTGCAAAAATAAAGGTATTATTTTTTCAGTTAATGAATTATGGTAAATACATGGACCTGGTATTTTAGTTCCTGAACATCCACACCACATAATAAACCCAAAACGTTCTTGATGTTTGGATATTTTCTTAACACGCGGATTTTGTTGAGCCTAGTAATGCGTATTGCGTATAAAGACGACAGTAACAATAAGAACAATTGCTCTAAAAACAACAACTTGACAAACAGGAGTAATAACGACTATTACTATTTTATAATGATAATTAATTATGTTCCAGATACGAGTAACAGATATTAACGTTTAAGCATTTTTTTGCAAGGCCTACTTAAAAATAACTTTAAAAAATAGAAAAAAATTTCTTTTAACTAAAAATTAAAATATGACATGTGATACATCGTTAAATTTGTAATAAAATGGGATAAGATACAGAGGGCTCTTTTTCGAGCCATATAAAAATAAAGTTGATGATGGTTTCTGGAAAACGAAACGATGGGTATAAAATCTAAAAATACCATCATTTTGTCTTTTGGCTTTTGGCATTAGCCATACAGCCAGAAAAATACCATCATGTAGTAGCTAAAAGTGCCAATAAAAAAGTGTTATATTATTTATTTAAATAAAGTCAGAAAAAAATAAAATCGATATAGTCAAATTTTCGTTTTTGCCAAATATCTCAGCAGGCCATGAAATTTTTAAATTTTTTAAACGGCATATAAATAATCTTGAAGAAACACAGCTGTTTCCATTTAACCTAAGCTGTATCTCCAATAGGTACTGAGATTCCCATGCTTAGGATCCTTATCTTGGACACACTGTATACATATATATATATATATATATATATATATATATATATATATATATATATATATATATATATATATATATATATATATATATATATATATATATATATATATATATGTATACAGTGTGTCCAAGATAAGGATCCTAACTGCGGTTTTTTATAATGGCCTCTTATAATAAGACCTATTATTGTACATTTTTATTAAAAAATATTACTACGTGTTTTGTACCATAAGTAAAGTTAACAGTGATTAAGACTTATTTTTTTAAATATGTTATTAAAGACTGACTTATGTTTCCGTACAAATATTAAATAAAATCGATTGTATTGGCATGGACTCTTATACTAGTTCAAAATTATGCCTATAAGCGCTTTTTAACAATCTTGCAAGTTAAATTTAAATTATCTACAAAAAAAAGGTTCAAAGTCTGACCTTTAGGATTTACCCAGTATAAAAATAATCGATAGTCCAATTTAGCTCTATTTCAAAAGCTAAAGAATATTTACTTTTTCTGTTTACCGATCCATCTGTTGCTTTGTTTGGTTACTTGTTTTACGTAGTTATTTAGGAATGAACTGTTGAGACTGTTAAAAGATATATTGAAATAATATGTTTTCTACACTAATAAAAAAATTAAGTATTTTTTTATTTATATCAGAAATATTGTTGAAAATAATGAAAACAAAAACCTACAAAAGCCATAGTCGCATAATACATTTTAATTCCTCATATGATTAACATGGATGAGCTTGTTTTTTTTGGTTTAGTATTTAATAGCTCTGTGATGGTTTATCAAAAAGGCTAAACCAAATCATTCTCTCATACCGGTTGAGCTAAATAACAAATCACATAGGCAATGTGAGGAAAAGAGACAATCTAACTAAATACCGGCATGTAAACATGCGTGACTAATACATCTAGTTTTGTTATTCGCCGATGTACCAAAACTGCTTGCTCAAGCAGTATGTACAGGGTGGGCCAAATTCGACGCTTTTAATAGGAAACTCATGTTCCTGTATGTTTTACACAAAAACTGACCCCTATTTGCGAGGCTCAAATTTCAAGCCAAACTTACTGGTGAAAACCGCAATTCGCTATCTTGCGTCGTTTACTCGCTACAGGGTGTTTTTCAATTTCTGGTATTTTCTTCGTTCCTTCATAACTTTTTATTTATAAATATTTTTAGTTCTGTAAAAACATTTATACAGCAACTTTTTTGCGATTTCAAATGTGCTCTTTGTTTTTCTAAGATCACGAATTTTTGACTTATTTATTTATTTTTGAAAATTTTAAAGGGAACACCCTGTATATTAGTTCAATTTTAAAATGAACAAAAAATTACCGTTTCAAAAATGTATCACACTTTGTATTTATTTTCAGCCGTTTCTGAGATAAATGGCTTTTTATGTTTTTAATTATTTATATTGGGTAGAAAGTAGGCCACGAAAGGAGGAAACATGTTTATTAAAAACATTTTTAAAACAAACCTACTAATTTATTTACTTATACAAATACAAATTGCATGCCGTTTTCACGTACGCACATCTGACATCTGAACCGTGTGCTCTGCCTTGCTGCATTTATTATTTCAATATTGGAGAGGGAATTAAATGCTTCGAGTAAAGCTGCTTCCAGTTCCTGTCTTGAATTATGGTTCTGGCGAAATGTTAAATCCTTTATCTTGACCCATAAAAAAAAAAATCCATCGGGGTCAGGTCTGATGACCTGGCTGGCCAATGGACTGGACCTTAATTGCCCATCCAGTTGTCGCCAAATTCTTGATCCAAAAATTTGTAACAATTCTGGAATTATGTGGCGGTGCACCATCTTGTTGAAAAAATGTTAACGCCCTTTCAGCCAATGGCAAACTATCTATCAATGGTTCAATTAATTGTTTTAGGATTTCCAGGTAGCGCTGTGAATTCAGAATACCATCATAGATATAAGGGCCAACCAACCTGCCTCTAAAAATTCCCACCCACACGTTAAAACTATATCGTCCTTGATTAACCACTTCTACAGTTACATGTGGATTCTCTCGTGCCCAGGTGTAACTGTTGTATCTATTAAAAATTCCAGAACTACTAATTGACGCTTCATCAGTCCAAATGCAGTTGATTGGAAAATTCTGGTTTTCCTGACATTTGGCAAGAAACCATCTACTAAATCTTATGCGATGTTCATAATCGGTAGGGTATAGGTGATGAACCTTTCTTGTTCGAAAAGGCTTAAATTTATGTTTTTTAAAATACGTCTTCCGGATGTTCTTGCTACACCAGTAACTTCCTCCAAACCCCTTGTTGATTTATGTCTATTATTTTCAATTTCTCCCAAAACTGTAATTTCTTCTAACTCTCGGTCTCTTTGACTTTCATAATTCTTTGGCCTCGGTTGGATAAAGCTGCCATAATTTATTAAATTGTTCTTAAACCTATAAAATATAGTATTATGCGGTTGTCGTCTTTCCGGATACCTAGTTAAATACAAATTTTCGGCACGTTCGACATTTTCATCGCACTCTATAAAACATTTTAACATACCATATTTTTCTTTATTTTCGTACATTTTAATAAGGTAGCAACAACGAATAGCGGATGATAATTTAATGTGTTAGCCATCTTAAGAAGTCAGAAGCTTGCATTTGTTTTCCATGGCCACCTATTGCTTACCTGCATAATGGAAAATAGTGTTGTTTTCTGCAATTATTTTAGATATAAAATATTGGCCTAATATTTAAACATGCTCAAAAAGTTCTTAGGGCAAAACATTAATAAAATAATCAACTCTTCTTTAAATTATTAAATTATTTATAAAAAAGGTTAGTTATTTTGTGGTATAGCAGTAAATAAAATATAACAGATAAATTAGGAGCCTTTATTATATTATTATAAAGTATCTTGGTTGTTTTAATGGTTTTAAATTTGACAAAAATAATTTTTATTGGATAAACATAATATATAGCTTTTAAAGTTTATAACATACATTAGTTAAGTTAGGATTTTTAAAGTAATAAACATGTTTGCTCCTTTCATGGCCTACTTTCTACCCAATATGAATAACTAAAGACATAAAAAGCCATTTATCTCAGAAACGGCTAAAAATAAATACAAAGTGTGATACATTTTTAAAACGGTAATTTTTGCTCATTTTAAAATTCAAATAATATACAGGGTATTCTATTTAAAAATTCCAAAAATAAATAAATAAGTCAAAAATTCGTCATCTTAGAAAAAAACAAAAAGCATGTTTGAAATCGCAAGAAAAAGTTGCTGTGAAAATGTTTTTACAAAACTAAAAATCTTTATAAATAAAAAGTTATGAAGGAATAAAGAAAATGCCAGAAATTGAAAAACACCCTGTAGCGAATAAACGACGCAAGATAGCGAGTTGCGGTTTTCACTAGTAAGTTTGGCTTGAAATTTGAGCCTCGCAAAGGGGGTCAGTTTTGTGTAAAACATACAGGAACATGAGTTTCCTATTAAAAGCGTCGAATTTGGCCCACCCTGTACAGTGAGGTCCTAAAGTCCGTCGTCCCCTTCTAACTTCTGAACCGTTTGTTATATTTTCATGAAACTGAAAACAATATTTTATGACCAAGGTCTGCAATGTTTTACATATCAATGACAGCTCTAAATGTCAAAGTGACAGCTGGGCGTCATATTGCGAAAAAAATAAAAGGAAATGGGGGTCTTGTGTCACATCATTTTAAAGCTCTTGACAGGTACTTTACAACCCTAGAATATAAAGTCAATATCTTTAACTACTACAAAATGGCGGTAATTTTAAAATTACCTAAATACCTGATTTGTATCGCCATATTTCCAAAAGTAATTAAGTTAGATGTACCTAATATGGTATTTTCTTAAAGCTCTTTTACAGATCTTTTTAATACATTTACCTTTTTAGGAAAAAAATATATCCAAATAATAAGAATTTATGTAAAAGTTAAAGACAGAGTGGTTCAAAAGAGTTTTTAAAAGACCTTCTGGACACTACCAGGTGGCTCAAATAACGCGTGAATGGCAAACTTTGTTATGTAATGAAATATTTAACCCATTAACGGCTAGCGTTGCCATACGGCAACAGTAGCAATAACTAGTTCTAGTTGGTTTATCCAACAGTCAATTTCCAAACATCGGTTTTCTGCTTTTAGAAAAGATCTTGCTCCAACCCTATTATATTATTTTTGGTTGTAGTTCTTTAGTTTTTTTGTACACGTGATTAAAAATTATCCTTTTTCCATTTTGTAACAGGTATGAGCTTTGCTTTGAAATAATTATAAAAACAATGATAAGTTAATAACTGAAATTAATAATTCTTAAGTAAAGTTATTAAAAGAATGTATTTTAAGGTAATCATATATTATGCAAAAGATTTATTAGTCTCGTAAAACTGGCTCTGATAATTAGATGTTGCCATATGGCAACACTAGCCGTCTATGGGTGCAAATGTTTGTGTATTTTGTTTTTGTTTCTATACGAGGTTTTACGTTAAAAAAATATGGTAATCATGATTTAAAATGGCGAAATTGATTATGAGAAAATCTATATTGAGCCATCTAAAGCAAATGTTGTCACAAATGAAGATTCATGACTCAGGGATGATAGCGCCCTTAGTATTCTATTTCTATTTCTATTTTTTTTCTTGGTCTTGGTCCCTTCAGGTCCAATCCACCACTCTCCCCTTCCGGTCTATGCTTTCCAGGGCTTCGTCGGCGGAAAATCTGGATAATCGAGCTCGTAGCTCCTAGAAATTCCAAAAAGAAAACAAATAATTCCACAATCGATGCAATGCATAAATTGTCGACTGTCAAACCAAGATCTGCTACTGGTGTTACGTATAGCCTTCACTTTCACTACTGACAGTTCCCATGGCACGCCCATCTATTTCCCGCCATTTGAGAAATACCTCGTGTTCACCACCAAACAGGATACCATCAGCTTATAGGAATCTTCGCTCACAGCGCTTAGATCCAGAAGAAAGATGCCGTCAATTTAGCGTGAATCTTTCCTTATTCCCGAAGGTAAAAAACGTTCGTATGACACCTCTAGCCGCCACTCCGGGAAGAACTTTGTAGTCCTCTGCGCACGTCCGCACTGTTCGGCGGTCAAACAAAAAATAATAATAGCGCCTTAGTAGATAACCTGAATAGACACAAGTACGTTCAGAAATGAAAATGATATTATCTGACTATGATAAAAGAGATGGTAACTAAAAACAAGGTGTCAGTGAAAAGCTATCTAATCAAGCATAAATTGCATACGAATTTACGAGACCTCGTAAGACCAAAATTACCTGGCTATATGGTACTAAGAAAAAGCGATTTTCCAACACTACATCGGATTTTAAGACCTTATTTTAATATTTTATAATTGGAATATGCAAAAAGGTTTGCGCAAACCCATTTGACTAGATATAGAAATGCACAAAACGGAGCAGGTAGACCAACAACTTCCCATTTAAAAGTAACTCTACACCACGATGATATTAGGTATGACGGTAGAGACCAAATACTGAATCTCAACTCCGAAAAGAAACGAAGAAAATATTCAGAAAAGGCTCTTTATCAATTGTATGAGTATTTGAAATAAAATTTACTAAAGTACATGTTTAAAATTAAAATTTATATTTTATATCAAATAAAAACAATTGACCCTATATCTGGCTAGCGTTGCCATATGGCAATACATGTTTAAAAAGAACTTTTCTTTGTAAAGTTTTACAAAACATTTATTAAATCTTATTAGAAAATAGAACTGTAACAAATAAAACACTTTTTGTCAAAAAAAAAAATTTCGCCGTTAATGGGTTAATTAAAAGTATCTAAAAAACTGTTGCTCGTGGCGATATTTATTGAGTTAAATTTAAAAACAAAAGGTCCTTACCTCTGTTTCTGTTTTTTACCCTACAATTTTAAAATATAAACGATTAAACGCGCCTAAATTGTTTTACCAGTCCTTCAAATTTTGAAAAGCAAAAAAACAAGTCCTCCTCATGAGCATTTTGGTATTCGAATACTGCTATCCACATTTTCCGGTATTCGAATACTCGGTAGGCGGGGTATTCGAATAATAAAATAATAAAGTAAATATTCATTAAATACTTCGAATACAGAATTCCAAATGCTAACCAAAAAGTATTTTGCAGAATTTTGAAAACCAAACACAATAATTTATTCGAATACTGGCAAAATGTATTCTGAATACTGACTATTCAAATACGACCCAACTCTGGTGACTCCCTACACATTTTACGACATAGACATTAGCATATTTCAATTATTCACTTTGAAAAACCTTTTATTACTGAATTTTGTGGACAAATTTCTTTAAATAAATAAAAAGAAAGTAAAAAAACTTTAACACCCTGTATCTCGCAAACGATCAACTATTCGACTAAGGTAAATTGCGTTTAATCGTTGTATTTTGGTCCAAAGAATTTATGGTAGCATTTTGTACAGCAATTTAGATACACCCCTGTAAAATAAATAGGTATTAACAGAACAAAAACAGGATTAATACATAAACCCAAAATAATGCATAAATAATTTAAAACAAGGAAAAATATAAAAAGCCTGATAAATCGGATTAAATGTCCAACAAAAAGTGCAAAAACGATTTAGCGTCTCACAGCGTTTTGCTTCCGTACAAAGCCAGGAAAAATATGTCCGGTCTTACCAAAAGGATTATTATTTAAACAGATTAGGTTCGTGGTTTTGTTACGAAACTTTTGTAACAAGGATTTAGAAATGGTAGGCGGAGCTTACAAGTTTCTTACATTTGGGAAAAACAAAATAATAGCAAGTTTTTGCTTACAGAGTTTGTTGGCTAGCTAAACGATAAAATCCAATAGTTTTTATCACGGACAAGAGAGTATAGTAGATTGGTATAGATCGTGAGCCAGGTGTCAGATTTTGTCAGTTATTTCTTTTCAGTCCATAACTCGTAAAATGCTTTAAGTGGGTAGTACAGGGTTGGTCCGTCTATTTAGACAGCGCCTATTTCCTTTATTATACAAGGTAGAAAGAAACTTTAAATACATAAGATTTAGGAAGATATCAAACCGTCAAAAAATATATTTTTGCTGATACAGAGTGAGCCAAAAATGTGTGGAGAAGAAAATTTTAATTTTTTTAAATGAAATAGACTAAATATTATGTAACCATTAAAAATTATTTTTAAAAAGCTTTACAAAAATATTACATTTAATATCATCTATAGTTTTTAAAAATGACTACCTTAATTTGAAAAAAAGATATAATTTTTATTATCCTACCTACGGCACTTAGGTAATACTGTAGATATGTAATTGAAATTATACCCAGATTTAAATGACCATATTTTCAAATCCATTAAAGATAGATATATAAAATGTGGTATTTATGTAAAGGTTTTTAAAAGATACTTCTAATGGTGACATAATATACAGGGTATTCCATTTAAAAAAAAAAAATTCTCCACGAATTTTTGCCTCACTCTGTATCTACAAAAATATATTTTTTAAAGGTTTGGATAATTTTCTAACACTTTTGTATTTAAAGTTTCTTATTGCCTTGTATAATAAACGAGATAGAAGCTGCCTAAATATACGGACCAACCCTGTACATAAATTGTTGTGAGCGTCAGCTGCTTTTCCAATGGTAGAGAAAATAGCGGTTTAGAACGTTATAACCCTGTTAGAAAAAAAAAATATAATCCTATTGACAAATAGAAACCATAAAGATCTGCGACAAAAGCACAATAGAAACCACGGTTGCCAACTCTTGAAAGCACCAACCCGGGAGAATTGTATGTTAAAGAAATTTATCGGGGAGGGGGCCTAAAATAGGTCATTCAATTTATAATTATTTTGTTTTTGAGCAGCATCTGTGACAGAGACAGACACGTTTGTCTCTGTCACGCACCCTGCGTGCGCTTCGTGCGTGACAGAAATAGACACCGCCGCGTCGACGCGTTACTTCCCTTCGAGCAGACAGATTCATTTAATTTAAAAAAACGGAGAAATTATGGCTCTCCGGTAGGTCGAAAAGGTTAACCATTATAACCGAAGTCTTCCGGGCAATCCGGAATGGTTGGGAACCCTATTTCTATCGGTCAATATAATTGTATTGGGTTTTTTGACAGGGTTAATTACCCTATATTATTTAAAATAAAGTATTTTAATGCGGTAATTAGTGGCGACAACAGATTTTTGTATAGAGGCGGTCAAGGGGGGCAGAAAGTTTTGGGGGTGGCCAAGATATATACCGGGTTTCAACGAATTTATTGGACAAGTCATAACTCCTAGAATTTGACTTGATAACTAAATGATATTAGAAGAAGAGATTTTTGCATATTTTTTACTCTCCAGTTACTTCTGGTTTATCCGGAAATGGCTTTATTTTGAATTTTTAAATATAACACCCTGTATATTTTATCGTATGAATTCCGGAGACAATTTAAAATCAGAATACCTATAACATTTTAAAAAAATGTCCAAGCCCACTTGATTTTTTTATAAACTATTTTTAAAATTGCCTCTACGTGGCCATAATTGGATGCAAATAAACCTGAAGAACCCAGGTGATGTCAGATAAATACAGTCGCAAAGTTTTAATAACTAGATATGAAAGATAGAAATAAAACAATTTGGCAGATTAACCATTTCGTGTCTAGCTATATTTTTTTAAATAAAATCCCTTTTAAAGAAGCACTTTTTAAAAAGGGTTTTTACGAATCTAACGACATAAATAAATAATCACAACTATATTTAAACTTGCTCTCAAACATCAAGTAGGCGTAAAAACTTTTAAAGATGTAAAATTTCTATATACAATTATTTTCTTAAAAATCCGAAACTGTTAAAAATACAGGGTGTTTCATTTAACACTTCAAAATTGGAGCCATTTCCGGGTAAACCGGAACTGAATGAAAAATTAGAAACATGCGAAAATTTTTCTGCTTTTATACCATTTTCCTATACCATATAAAAAATAAAAAATAAAAACGAGGGGTACTTCTTCCTATTCATATTATTTTCTAGGGAGGGCCCGGGCCACCACTATTATTGTTTAATATAAAACTTTTTTACCGCATTCTCCTACAGTTCACCAGCGAGACGCACGGCTGTGGGCTCGTTGCGGTTATGTAAAGCAAGACTTTTAACCAACATTTGTAGTATAAAATTTATTTTGCTTTAAGAAATAAATTAAAATGGGTTATGTTTCTTTCTGTAAAATTAAATAATAGCGATATAAAATGACTATGTCGAAATGTAGTTTGTTTCTTTATGCGAAAACCGTACAGCACATTAAAAAAATATTGTGTAAAGCTAAATGAAAATTTAAAAAGAATTTTTATTTACTGGATGGTCTTTTTGTTGGGTACACGCCTGGAAAGAATATTTATTATATTTAGTATTTTTATTAAGTAAAAATACAGTGGAGTACCATTTTTTTTTAAATGCAATAAACCCTTAACGGACGACACTGATAAAAAGAATAGTTTTTTTCTGTGGCCGGCAGCACGCATACTACTTTTTAATCCTACTATTAGATACGATTCTCTAATACGATTCTTTAAAAGTCAAATAATTATAGATTTATATGACCGCGACTTATACATCCGATCCGATATCGAATCAGACGCCACGTCAAACATATCACAAATCAGTCAACCTTTAGACAATCGTGCCAATTTAATGAGTAGAAAGTCTCATGTGTGCGGCCGGCCTTAGTTTAAAAAGTTTAGGACAGAGAACATAGGCTTATATAAACTTTTATTCCAGTTTTATTCTTATTTTTGGAAAATTACCCTTTAAAATTTATCGGTAAAGTAACCGGACACCCTGTATATATGTTTTTAAAATAATCCTACACATTGTTAATTATTAATCTATATTTAACACTTGTAACTTGCTTGATATCAGAGATAGAGAAACAATGTAAATAGAAACTTTTAAGGATTTTTACGTAGAACTCAATGGCGTACTTATATCTTTTTCATTGACTTTTATTTAAAAGTTAAAACACCAAGTTGGGTTTTTTAAATGGAATAACCTGTATGACTGATCACTAATAAGAAAAGTCTTCTTGAAGGCTGTACAGAAATACCTTATTATATATATCTATTTTAAATCTTTTTGGGAATATGGCCATCATCAGGATTTTTAAAAATAAAACACCATGTATATTATGTTACCATTGCAAAGATTTTGCAAAAAGATTTAAAACAAAAAAATATTTATGACTTATAGTTTTGGAAATATAAATATTAGCACTAAGATTTGGGAGCTCATATTTTCGAAACTATTAGATGGGAGTATATTCTTAAAATTCTTTAACATGTCCCTTTTTTGGTGATACTATCTACAAGGTGTTTTATTTTAAAAAATCATTTTATTATCGAACTTTTGACGACGGCTATATTTCCGAAAATATGACAAATTATATATATCAAATGTGGCATTTTTCTACGGCTAATAAAATATACAGGATACGAATACACATTTTTTCTATTGTTAATAAAATATACAGGTTGTTTCGTTTAAAAAATATTCAAACTTGTATTATGTTACAACTTTAAAATGAAAGTCAATGAAAAAACGTAGGTACGCCACTAAATTGCTACATAAAATTCCTAAAGCTTTTCTATTTGCATTTTTTCCTATCTACAATATTAAGCTAGTAGCCTTGCCAAATTGACAAACCTTAAAAAACACTCTGTATCTTCAAAACGAATTAAGTACGCCATGATTTAGCTTTCACCACTGAATTTGTTTTACAAAATAATTGAAATTGTACCATAAGACTTGTTCTATCTCCTTTAGGTTTCCCTATACAACAATAAAAAAAAAAAAAAGAAAATTAAAAATGAATTTTAAAAGATTTTAATATTTTAGTTTTCGGTCGTATTTTAAACACCACAAAAGACCAAATATGCAATAACAAAAACTCAAAACGCAAATTTTCGCGGTTAGGGTGTCTTAACACATTTAAAGATAACATTATTAAGGCAATGGCCGATTTAACCTGGCCATTTTGCTATCTTAATAGTCCTGGAGACCTGTGACTACACTTCCGGCGCCGGAAATTAACACGTTTCGCTTCAGGATAACGATAAGTTGGAAATACGTGTATTGTTGTATTTAAGAATTGTGTTATATTATATTAGAGTGGATGAGAATATGGCTTAGATGCACCCGTTAACTCGAAACAAGAAGTACTTTTGCTATTGTTTGGGTAATGTAATAATAATGTTTTTAAGCATTTTGTACATTTAGCCCTTAATTAAATTAACATTTTATTTACAGGGTGTTTTTGGTTGGAACTATAGGGTACAGGCTAAGAGATATAAAAAACTAAAATACGTGTCCTGATTGCTTTTTAGTGTTTAGTTTAGGCGCGCTTGTGGCTGCTCCGGTTGTAGAGGCAGCGTCGATCTCCAGAGAGAGAGAGATAGATCTCCGAAGTTAAGCAGTGAAGTACGCGCCGATAACCTGGATGGGTGACCGGCGTTGTCGTTTTCAGGCAACGGACAGAGCAACAATCATCCAAGTTATGGAATGAATGGTGTGTGAATGGAAAGGAGTAAACTATTTACCACATTTTTGAGACGCAACCATTGGCCCAGTTCTCGTCTGGCGTCTTGTTAAGATTTTATTTTATTGCATTAAAATGATTTCAACCGAGTGCCAATGAACCTTTGTTTATAGATTGAAAGCTTTTGTATTGTAAGTAACTTAATATTGAATATTTCATTATTTTATTTCTTTTAATGCAATAATAACTTTTATTATATTATGTTAGAGCAGAATTGTTTCTTCATAATGTATAAAAGTTTTAATTTTCTTAAAATGTTAAATAAACTTTTAAATTTTATTCTGGAGAAAAGCCAAATAATATTTTGTTTAAATTTAATCTCCCAGAAAACAAATAAAACATAAAAATATATTTTTTGTTATCCCTGAATTATTTTCTTTAAAGTAAAAAAATAACCATGCTCGAGCATGTCAAAATCACGTTTTTTTACAACTTAGTAGCCCTCCGCTTTCTTTACGTCACCCTTAAATTGTCAGATTAGTGGAATATACATGCGCACGACAATTTCTGATGAATATATTTTTGTTTTTACGATCGCCCCTGTATACGGGGCTCATATTTGGTGAAGGTATTCAATCGGGTACAAGGTATCCTCCGGTATATTTTTCTGACGCGCTGTAGTAACTTCAGAAATCCCCTTTTGGGCTCCCCCACCAATAGGATAATTCTAAAAATTTTGCCGATCTTAATATGTCCTATTACTCGGTTATTTATAAAGATTAAAATAAACTTTTAATACAAAAGTAATATTTTTTTGGAAAACTTCAGTGGCGTACTTAAACATTATGTCGATATTTAAATTTTTGAAATATTATTATGACTAGAAAGTTTTTAATGGGACACCCTGTATTTAAGTATCTCAAAAAATGCTTTTTTTGCGATTGCAACAACATATAACACTTAACCTGGTCATTTTGCTATCTAAATAGTCCTGGAGACCTGTGACTACACTTCAGAATGACGATAAGGTGAAAATACGTGTATTATTGTATTTAAGAATATTGTTATATTATATTAGAGCGGATGAGAATATGGCTAAGATGCACTCGTTAGCCCGAAACAAAAGATATTTTTGCTATTGTTTAGGAAATAATAGTGCTTTTAAGCATACGTTGACGGAACAGCGTGAAAAAAAGGGGTTAAACATTTAATAACCTGATAAAATGTCTGGAGGAAAATCAGTATTTGTAATGGTGAAACTGTAAATGATGTTTTTTGGTTCGAAACGTCGCATAAATGTAAAGTGTAATATATCGATGAATTTAATATTAAAATACAAGTATACTAAATTTAAAACCAAACGTTTCGCCTATTAAAAAAAAACAAACAAATGATGGTGGCTTACAGACGAAAGGTGGGATCTTAAATTTTATAACATCATTTTACAAAACATAAAAAGTTCCAATAATAATGTGTCGTCTGTTTTAAAATATCTCTTTAAATTAACTGAGAGAAAACAAAAACTATTTCGCAAAAATTCTGTTTTTTTCCGGACAACTCTGGTACGGCTGCAAATTTTTAAATTTTTAAAACGGAATATTGTTAAGCATATAAATCATCAACTCTCCCCAATTTTACCAACCCTGTATCTTTTACTGTTGTCGAAATCCTAATGGTGTTTCCCGAATTTGTAACACCCTGTATACAGGATGTTTACATATTAAGGGTACACAACAGTAACCACAAATTTTCCTAAATCCTTATATTAGGATTTAACCATACATACAAGGGTAGAGTAAAATTAAAAAAAATCTTATTGGTATAACCGTAAGTAATAGAACTGACAAAATATTTTAGTCGTATGACTTAATAATGTTTACAAATTTTTAAAAAGTGTTGAGGCTTTTTTAGAGAAACAGAACATAACAGCTGTTTCTGGTGTCAAACCCAGTATACAGTGTGTCCAAGATAAGGACCCTAAGCATGGGAATCTTAGTAACTATTGGAGATACAGCTCAGGTTAAATTAGGAAAAAGTTGTGTTTTTACATCTTATTTACATGACTTTTAAAAACTTGAAAAATTTTTATGGCCTGCTGAGATATTTGGCAAAAACCAAAATTTGACTATATCGATTTTATTTTTTTCTGACTTTATTTAAAGAGATATAAAAAAACTAATATCACTTTGTTATTGGTACTTTTTAACTACTACATGATGGTATTTTTAGATTTTATACCCAACGTTTCGTTTTCAAGAAACCATCATCAGCTTTATTTTTTTATATGGCTCGAAAAAAAGTACACCCTGTATCAGATCCCAATTTTTATTACAATTTCAACGATGTATCACATGTCATATTTTAATTCTTAGTTAAAAGAAAAATTGCATTTTTCCTTTTTTAAATTATTTGTAAGTAGGCCTTCCAAACAAATGCTTGGACGTTAATACCTGTTACCGCATTTGTAACATAGGTTATTATCATTATAAAATAGTATTTTTGTCGTTATTACCCTGTTTGTCGATTTATTGTTTTTAGAGCAATTGTTCTTATTGTTACTGTTGTCTCTATTATTGTTTATTGGTGAATAGCTAAAATCCTATTGTATTATTACGGTCGAATATGCAGGATGGCCATTATAGCCACGAAAATAAGTTTGACATGCTAACATGCTATAAGCACAACTTTTTCCTAATTTAACCTAAGCTGTATCTCCAATAGGTACTGAGATACCCATGCTTAGGATACTTATCTAGGAAACACTGTATATAAATCCGTTAGGTTTCTTTTATTTATTTATTTATATATTTATAAAATTTCTGAATAATATTAATTTTAAAGATTTTATAATATTATATTTAAAAAAACTTATTATTTTTCAATAAATTTATAGTTATTTAAACAATCTTTTTATTTTTTTAGGGTACAATCAATAACGAAAATAAGGACCAACTCTACGCTGAAAGTGGTTCTTCCTACTATAGTTCACATATTTTGTCAACGTGTCCGAATTATGCAGGTAATTTTTTAATTATTTTAATTTAAGAAATACTCCATTTGTTTCTGTCAAATATAAAAGTTGGCAGCTACATTTTTGCTAAAAACTTTATGGAGAATGTACAGAATGGGCCAAATTCGACGAAACGGAAAACTTATGTTTCTGTACGGTTAAAATAAAAATGGACGCCCGATTGGGAGGCTCAAAGTTTAAGCCAAACCTAATGGTGAAATTTAGGCACACAAATGGGTACGTAGTTGCACGCACGAGAGTATAAAAATGATTTTTCCATGACCGTTAAAAAATGCTGTTTTTTAATCGTTAACACGAAGTTAAAGTACTCCATTCTAGTACACTACATAAATTGGTAAAAAGGTAACTTTTTTAAAACTTCGAAGCTTTTTTCACACCTTAATGTTTTGTTTCAATAGCCTAGTTTACACCGCGAGGACCAATTAGATCCGTGGACTAAACCCAGGACTTATTTTTGTTAGTTTACTAGTGTTTATACCTACTTAGTTTATGGATCAATTTAATACACGTTTAATCCTAGTACCAAAATGACAGCTGAGCATATGAACAGAACCTAACCTGGTTTTTATCTTTTAAAACTGTATCGCTTTTAAATTCCATTTGAAAAAAATTTGAAAAACAGTTTTGGTTAACTATCAACAAAATTTTATAAAATACAAACAAACAACAAAATTATTAGGGGAAGACCCAAATTCAACGTCTTTTTCGTCGAAATGCGCACTGTCAAAGATCAAGGCTGTCATTTTGGTCCACTAAAAAAGTCCGACGTGTTTACACCAAAGAAAATCATATTGGTCACCCCCATTTGGACTGAATTGGAGAAGCAAATTTTAGTACTCAAGTGTTTACACCGTGAATAAAGTACGCATGACGTCATTTAGACCTCGAACTAAAAATTTGGTCCTCCCGGTGTAAACTAGGCTAATGTTCACTATAATAAACTTATCAATTTATGCAATGTAACAGTAAACGCGACATCAAGTTAACCAAACGGTCAAGTTACCATTATTTCTTTTAGTTTATGTGTCACTAGTTTTAATATCTGACAGGTTGTAAGTAAATTAAATGGAATTTATTGAATATTTATAGTAATAATGAACTTGGATGACTAAGAAATTGAAAAGAAATATATACTGTTTTAGTATTATTTCTACAAAAAGGAAGTACATACAATTTTCTAAAATTAAATTATGAATACATGATTATGAAGAGAATAATTGTCTCCTAAAAAATAAGGAGGCCAAGATTTTTGCTGCAATATAATGGCTGTGCTGCAAAAATTAAAATTAATAAGTTTAAATAAATTAAACATGTATGAAATGGTATTTGGGGTAATTTTTAAACGGTCGTCGAAAAAATATGGTATGTAACACAGGCATAAAGTATCTTTTTGTTTTTACTTATGGGACTGCCGTTCCCATTCGTAAAAAAAAACTTTATGCACTTGTAACATAAATTACTATTTTCTACGTCTGCTATGAAAAGTGTCTAAAAACGCACGTCAAACAGGATCTGAAAATGACTAATTTTACATGATGAATTATGTCAACATCGTTAGTATCAACCAGTCAAAAATATTTTATTTTCTTTCAGTTTTGACACAAGCGTGTTAAATCATTTCTTACGGCGTATATTAAATTTTCGCACAGTCCTGTCAAACATTTTGCCTTTCTCATATTCCTTTAAAGTAGTTTGCTGTTGCAGGTAATTTAATATTGTTAATTTTAAAAAAATAAAATTAAATCTTTGACAAGCTGTCATATTACCAGAAATAATAGCAGATACTTTTATACTAGGCGGTTGTAATCAGAGTCCAGCGACCTTTAAATAATCACTTAACTCCTTTTTCTAGTTGCAATAGTCCCTGGGCCTGTTATGAAATTGACTTCATGATAATAACACTTTTAAAACCTTTCTAGAAAGGGTTCCTTTTGACAAGTCTAACTCGAATGTTCATACCGCTCTAAATGAAAGCGGCCCTTTAACTTTTCCTGTCAATGTCAAAGGTTTCGGGTGTTGGACTGGGCGAACGCATTACTTTTTTGTCGAACAAGTGTGCTACTATGTTTACATGTAATTTTTAAACATTTTGTCAAAAATGGCATGGGTTAAATTCATAAAAATGTAAGCCTCAGACAGATGCTTCGGGTATCGAACGAGGCGGGTTACGTGACTGTAAACCTTACGATTTTTGGCACAATGTTTAAAAATTGCATGTAGAACATTGTAATAAACTTTTTAGACAAAAAAGTGACGCGCTCGCCCAGTCCGACACCCGTCCGATTTGACATTGACAGCCTGGGTTAAAGCGCCGCTTTGCTATATGGCGGTACGAATATTCGTGGTAGACACGTCAAAAGGAGCCCTCCCTAAAAAGCCTTTAAAAGTGTTTGAAGAAAAATGTATACTGGGTTTCTGTAAACACCAATCCAATTTTCTCAGAGGTGGCAGTTTCTTTAAACTAACCACTTCTACTTGCGATGTGGCTTGTCCATAGGGTGGTTCTATATTTTAGTATGATTTGTTATTCAGAGTAGGAACTTTCTAAGCTAAATTTGTTACAGAAAAACAACTATTTAAACAATTAAATGTTATTTAAAGCAAAAAAAAGGTTGAAAAATAATGTGAATTTAACTAAAAGAAAGGCTTAAAAAAGGTAAAGGTCTGTGAAATCTTATGTCTAAATTATCTTACAGTTTGTCAGAAAATGTGTCCAATTTGCACTGCACTTTTCACTAAGTCACTATAAAAATTATTGTACAATATATTTCTTAAAAGTCTCAAGGCATATTTGTCTTTGTTGTGGTTTAATGTTTTAATGTTCGGGAACAAAGGTAAAAATAATAAAAAACTACAAAAATAGGTAAGGAAACCTTAACGTCTCCTGAGAATGCCTTTACTAAGACAGTAGACGCTGTTTGCACTAACAGCTGGTTAGATCCAAAAAGACACTTTTCTGTTAAATGAGAACTAAATTAAAAGAGCCCTGAAGCTCTTGTTGTAATAGCTGTCCTTTTGACAAGTCTATTAATTAGTGTTTGTAACCTTATGTTACTTGAGGGAGCCCCAATACACTTTTGGGGGTGAAACATTAAAAGAAAACCTCACGTTCTCGTAAAGTTACAAGAGTGAAGTCTAAACTTATACTTTGGGGGTGAAAAAGAACCCTGGCGTTCTTTTTCTTAAACTTGCTAGATGTAACCTTTTGTTACTACTTAAGCGATCTCCGGGTAGACATTTGGGGGAAAATATAATGATCTTATGTTAAGAGGTCTCCGAGTAGACACTCTTGGGGAAAATATAACGTGATGACGTTAGAGGTCTCCGAATAGACACTCAGAGGGCGAAAATATAACGTTTTACATTAGAGGTCTCCGAGTAAACACTCCGGGGTGAAATTTTAACGATCTTACGTTAGAGGTCTCCGAGTAGACACTGAATTTGGAAAATAAGTTTTGGGGAAAGAAACTGAAATAGAGGTGGGTACAAAGAAAAAGGAAGTGGTTAAACCAATAAAAATACAGAAACAAATTAAAACAAATATGGCTTCCATAATTTAGAAATCCTATTGGTCAACTAAAAGAACCAATATCTAGGGTGAAATTATTAAACGGTATTCTCGGAACCAGTCAAAGCCCCGGCAAAGCATGCCGATATCGCTGTTGCGCAAGCCTCCAAAAGCTCGGCAGCGTTTGTGATAAAGCGGGAGAAGCGCGGCGAAGATATTCAAATACTTATTTCGGATAGCGATATTTCGGCGAAAGGAGACATAAACCGGGGTTAAATAAACAACGAATTTAAAAATAGATAAAAGGTTTTTAGGGAAGTAAATTTAAATAATTTTCAACTTTGTAAGAAAATAAAGAGTTTTCGCAACAGTGTTCTTATTATAAAGTTTTTTTCATAACTGGCCCAGGAACTAAAAGCAATTTTGTAAAAAACGAATTTATTTTTTTATGTTTAAATATTTAATTTTTTTATTTGCTCTGAGTTTTTCAAAGATATTTTAAGACAAAATAAAATGCCACTGATACGTTCTTATTTGCCACGTAATTACGCTAATATTTTAATTTTTGTAAATTGAAAATCGATATATTCTAATCACTGCGTGATACTCTTAAATTAAAAGTTACTTAGAGCTGAAAATTATGCAAATTTGCGCCGATACCTCGACTAATTATAATTATACCGCTTGTTTGTCGAAAATGAGAGATTTTTATACAGCGTGTCTTCTTACGTCAGAATTGCCTTTAATTAATAACTTTACGAAAAAGTGCCTTTTCATAAAAAGTTCTGCTTGATAAGAAAATAGCTTTTCACAAAAATATTTGTATGTTGGATGTACAGAGTGGATGACTTGTTTACAAGTTAGAATACGGGTTATTTCCTAACCACGGTACAAAACTTTAAAGTGTAATTTATTACGTCTTTTTATGAAGAAAAGTTCCTATGGACATATGTCCGGATTTGCTTCGATTTTGAGATACAGGGCGTTAATTATTTTTTAAAAAGTCGGTATTATATAAATATCCACCCTGTACATTAAACATACAATATTTATTGTGAAAATGTATTATTTCATCAAGCAGAACTTTTTATGAAATTTTTTCGTAAAGTTTGTAATGAAAAAGTTTCCCGCTTAGCCGAAATACAAGATTTGGCGATTTTGACAGATGAAGAAAAATTGTTTTTTTTTTTTAACCGCTTTATGCCATTGTTTTCTACGTGGTTTTCTAGCTTTTTAGTCTTTTTTTAAAGAATGGAGTTTTTAGTAGACATAATTAAGTGTATGCATTACCCAATTAGTGTGTGTTGTGTGATTAATTGGTGATGGCTAGTCGAGGAGGCGAGTTATTCAATTCTGTTAGGAGCTGTAAACATTTTGTTTAAAACCTTTTAAGTTTGTAGTTACTTAAAAACATAATATGAAATTAGGTAGGGAGTTGCCTTATTAAAAGTTTTAAAGACGTGTTAATAAAAAAATATTATATATATTTAATAGTTTTTTTTTAACATTTAACTCCTTTAAAATATTTCTCCCTATGTTTTGGATCTGAAAATTGAGTGTAAGTGTCCCTTAAATACTTACTATTTTAAAGGGTTTTTTTTTTGATTACCCATCTTTTTTTAAATCTTAATACATACCTTTAATTATTTATGGTTTATTGATACTGTACACAAATTTATATTATGTAATTTTTTTAATGATAAAGTTCTCTTGCCTTTTTTCTCATTTTTTCGATTACAAAATTCTAAATATGTTATTTAAGTTTTGGGACATTCAACTTATACAACTTGCAATACTTATTTAATAATAAATGCCATTATCCTAAACGCATTTTTTCATCATAACTTATTATTGATGGATGCCATCACAGTATCTGCAACACGTGGCCCAATAACGGCCAATTGCCCACA
Source organism: Listronotus bonariensis (assembly GCA_014170235.1). Taxonomy (NCBI): domain Eukaryota; kingdom Metazoa; phylum Arthropoda; class Insecta; order Coleoptera; family Curculionidae; genus Listronotus; species Listronotus bonariensis. The sequence continues at coordinate 118,646 of JACEGR010001700.1, forward strand.
GTTGTGTTTTTGTTATTCTTTTGCCAATAACTTATTAATGATGGATGCCATTATCCTAAACGCATTTTTTCATCATAACTTATTAATGGCGGATGCCATCACATTATCTGCAACACGTGGCCCAATAACGGCCAATTGCCCACTTTCGTGTCTTTTGATACTTTTTTGCCAATACCTTATCATTAAAGAGTGTTGGCAATTCCAGTAAATTAAATGTACATGGCCGACAAAAAATGTTATATGGGACAACGCACAGTGCGTTAAGAGATAGGATTTCGGGACAAAACTCGTATTAGTCTTATTGCACTAAAATAGTTTTGTTATTGTATATAATTTAGTAGGATACCATGCTCTGCATATGCAGAAAGCAATACTGACTAACGGTCGTATTCACCAAGTTCTGATAAATATTTATCAGACGCAGGCTATCAGCCTCATAAATATTTGTCAGAACAAATGTATCTTTATTACTTTACGAGATCTTTTAATAAAAAGTTATAAACCAGATAATTTTGTTGGCTCTTTATAATTTAACTACACCCATTTAACGCAGTAACTTTGGAATCAGCTATCTCATTTCCCAAACAAATATAAGCTTTAAATATAGATTAGGCAACGTTGCGTTTCAGCCACAACAGAGCATGTTTAGGTCCACATAAACAAGAAATTAATTATCCTCTGGTGTGCATATATCATTAGGTTAACTTAGCTGTTGGTTAATTCAAGGATTAAATATAAATGTTTTGGAATATTTATTGCTCGACTTTATCCTGGCACTGAAAAATGGTATTACGTTAAGTACTTCGTAATTGCAATGGATGTAATTAGAAACTTAATTTATTTTGTATGAGTTGTGGCATAGATATGTTGGGGTATTACGAAATTATTATACAGGTAAAATTTTGGAAATAATTATTTTTAATATATCATTATGCCGCAAATAAGTTGGGACAACAAAATTCAGTTATATCTTCTAGTCTATTAGAATATTATGCTAAAGCAAGCAAAATAGTGTGACAGACAACAAAATTTCTAAATATAAGGAAAGGGATTTCTTATAGATAGGCGTGTCCAAAGGATGAGTTCATGTCTGGTACCCTCGTTAAAAACTTATTTTATGATAAGATTATATTAAATATTTTTGACCGAAAGTCTTTGAACTTATGTTTAGGTGTTGCAATGTTTTGTAAGTAATTTTTTTAACATCTACTTTTTTCCAAAAATAATAAATAAAAATAATTAATATATTTTTTTAAAACTTTTTGACATCCCACGAAGGTCTATGCCTAAATACCAGAGTACCGTGGGTGTCGGGTTATTAGATGTTTAACCCATCGTTCCCCCTGTTCCGTCAACGTTGTCCAAGCACTGAAACATGCAGTTGCATTTCACAGCACCTTTTAGACAACGCGGTAGTGCCACCACGGTCGTTATTTTTAAATAACTACTACCTAAATATGTCTCCCCGCTGGAAATCGAACCGCCGACCTCTGGCTTCGAAGATCAAAGCTCTGTCCACTAGGCCACGGGGAGACAATAATATATTAAAAATGCATTACTACCTTGTTACTTTTAAAGAAATCCTTATTTTTATTTTATTATTGAAAAAACAGAAATAGCTTTAAATAATTTAAAAGGTGATTTATTACGAGGTACTTGTTTAAAGTAATTTAAAAAATTAAAAAACATAACTAAATTAAATAATGTTTATTGTCATATGGAAAAACTATATTTTACATTTATTTTTTAAGGATTATGGCTTTCAAATGTTGGCCTTAACTGCGCCTAACATGGTCTGTTCTTAAGCTCCAAATTCCGAGCGCTAAATTAATTCGTTAGAATCATCATGTAAACTTACAGCTACTTTCGCTATATTTTCTGCACTACGTGCTGGATGTAGCTTATTAGGTCAAGAATTATCCAGTAATGAAAAGTGAAGTCCAAATTTTTGTAAAGGTACAGAACTAACTTTGGACCATAAGTTGTCCAAAATGCACGAAACACATTTCTCGGAGAACGATGATTTTCATAATACAATTGAAGAAGTTTCAGACGTTGTACCGTTGGTTAGTCTTTTTAAGATAAATTTTCTAACAGTACCTAACACAAATACCGAAACAGTTTAAAATTTAAACCCTCTCATCGATCCAAAAATACGTACTAGAAAAAGTACCTTCAAATAAATCGCCCCTTATAAAAGTTTAAGTTTTTAAAAATATTTATAAAATATCTTTTTATTTTAAAAAAATGCAAAATGAAATTTTGTTGAAAATACTGATTATGATTAAAAAATATTTATAAAAACTAAAACTCGAACAAACATTTCTTTAAAATCATTAAGTTTTTGACTAAGGTAACTTAGGTTCTTTAAAGAAATTATGATTTAATGACCAAATTACAGTTACGGATGTATATTGGAAATGCAAAAATACATCCAACACCAAATATCACAGTTTGATATTTGGTGTTTGATGTATTTCCATCCATATCCAATAGTAAAGTACCTTTATTTTTTATGTTTAGGCAAAATGTTATAAAAAAATATTTAAAATAAAGCTAATAATCGAAAGAAAAAATTTACCAAAATTGTATTGACCTCTACAATTTGGCGAAAACACCTCGATTATATTCATTTTTAGCTGAAAAATTGCAATTTGGAGAAAAAGGTGTTTCAAAATAATGGAAATTATGAAAGTTTTTAGGTCCTTTTCTAATAAAAATTAAATGAAATTAATTTTTAACTCGAAAAACAGTGTTTTTTAAAGGTGGTACACAATGGTATGTTTTGAATAATACTACTTTCTTGGACTTCCATTGTCTTTAGTTTTTAACTTAAACACAATGTTTTGGATGGTCTATCTCCAACCGTTTTCAAACAATAATCTAAAGTACCCTTAAAAACTACGACTTATACAGTGTGTCCAAGATAAGGATCCTAAGCATGGGAATCTCAGTACCTATTGGAGATACAGCTTAGGTTAAAGTAGGAAAAAGCTGTGTTTTTTAAAGCACATTTACATGTCGTTTAGAAACTTGAAACATTTTTATAGCCTGCAGAGATATTTGGCAAAAACGAAAATTTAACTATATCGATTTTATTTTTTTCTGACATTATTTGAAAAGATATAAAAAAACACTTTTTAGTGGCACTTTTTAGCTACTACATGATGGTGTTTTTAGATTTTATACCCGACGTTTCGTTTTCAAGAAACCATCATCAACTTTATTTTTTTATATGGCTCGAAAAAAAGTACACCCTGTATCTGATCCCATTTTTTATTACAAATTCAACAATATCACATGTCATATTTTAATTTTTGGTAAAGAGAAAAATTGCAATTTTTCTATTTATTTAAAGTTATTTTTAAGTAGGCCTTGCAAACAAATGCTTGCACGTTAATACCTGTTACCGTATCTGCTAAATTATTAATTATCATTATAAAATAGTATTTGTCGTTATTACCCTGTTTGTCAAGTTGTTATTTTTAAAGCAATTGTTCTTATTGTTACTGTTGTCTTTATACGCAATACGCATTACTAGGATCAACAAAATCCGCGTGTTAAAAAAATATCAAGAACGTTTTAGGTTTATTATGTGGTGTGGAATTTTAGGAACTAAAATACCAGGTCCATGTATTTACCATAATTCATTAACTGCAGAAATGATACCTTTATTTATTTTTGCAGCACAAAATGTAGCATGTTAGCATGTCAAACTTATCTTCATGGCTATAATGGCCATCCTGCATATTCGACCGAAATAATACAATAAGATATTAGCTATTCACCAATAAATAATAATAGAGACAACAGTAACAATAAAAACAATTGCTCTAAAAACAACAACTCGACAAGCAGGGAATAAGGACAAATACTATTTTATAATGATATTAAATTATGTTACAGATACGGTAACAGATATTAACGTCCAAGCATTTATTTGCAAGGCCTACTTAAAAATAACTTAAAAAGAAATAGAAAAAATGCAATTTTTCCTTTAACTAAAAATTAAAATATGACATGTGATACATCATTGAATTTGTAATAAAAATGGAATCAGATACAGGAGGTACTTTTTTCGAGCCATATAAAAAAATAAAGTTGATGTTGAGTTTCTTGAAAACGAAACGTCGGGTATAAAATCTATAAATACCATCATGTAGTAGCTAAAAAGTGCCAATTAAAAGTGTTATTAGATTACTTATATCTTTTCAAATAAAGCCAATAAAAAATAAAATTGATATAGTAAAATTTTCGTTTTGCCAAATATCTCAGCAGGCCATGAAAATGTTTTAGGTTTTTAAACGGCATGTAAATGAGCTTTAAAAAACACAACTTTTTCCTAATTTAACCTAAGCTGTGTTTCCAATAGGTACTGAGACTCCCATGCTTAGGATCCTTATCTTGGACACCCTGTATACTACACGTTGTTCACCGAAGCCTGGCCGATTGCTTACGGTTCAGCAGCGCCTACCAGATATTTGGTATGTCAATGGTCAATGCTAGGCTTGCTGAATATATTTTTGCTGTTTAAAATCACAGCAACTTCTTTAAATTTCTTTTTTTTTTTTTTTTTCAGTAATCTTCTTTATGAATAATCTTGGTCGCCGACCACCGTATGTGGTGATTGATACATGGTTTTAAAGTTGTGATATTCTTGCCCAATAAATTTTATACAATCAAATAAAATATGTCAAAATTAATAATTTTTTAATTTCAGATATCCCGGATCTGGTGTCCAAAGGCTACTCCACACAGCAAGTTCAAGAAACATCTCATTCCAAACTATACCTGGCAAAACCACCTCCTTTGCCACCACCTCCCAAAAACTATTATATTAAAGAGGACATAGTAAGTCCTCTGTTACAACAAGGATTTCCACCTTTAAGCCCGGGGTTTACAAATAGGTAAGAATTCTATTGCAAAAGCCTTCTACAAAAAAAAAAAATATGATAAATAATAATACAAAACAAGTGTCAGAAAGTGGTATATTTTCCACGAGTAAAAATGTTGTCAATACCACGAGTGTAAAAATTACTACTACTCTACGACCAAAAAATATTTACAAATTTTTTAATAAGGTCAAGTTTTGTATATTGGGAATTTTAACATAAAGAAGATCAGATGATAAAGATAAAATAACAAAACAATTAGACGTTAATCAATATCAGTGCCACAAAATCAAGATTAAGATATTACCCTTCTGTTTTATTTTAAAGCATGAATTTTAAAATTTACTTTAATGTACCTTAAAGTTAACCGATTAAGTAATAACACCTTATTACCAAATGAATATACATTTTTAAATAAAAAAACCTATAGTTCCTAAGCCCTGGATGCGGCGCTTTAACCCAGTCTGTCTATGTGGTTTCATGACTGTAACCCTTATAATTTTTGCAAAATATTTAAAAAGTTGAATGTAAAACATTGTAGTAAACTTGTCCGACAAAAAAGTAACGCGTTCGCCGAGTCCGACACCTGAAATATTGCCAAATTAAGAGGGTCGTTTAAAGCACCGCGCAGTACAGATATTCGTGATAGACACGTTAAAAGAATCCCCTTAAAAAGGTTTTAAAAGTGTCCTTATCATAAAGACAGGGACAATTAGTTTGTACTTAAAAATGGACAGAGATAAGACTACCCAAAACGTTGTGTGATCGATTAAAAAATAAAGACAATAAAAGTCCGAAATAACTTTAATACAACTGATGAAAAATCAATCATTGTCTACCATATTCAGTTATACTCGTTCCTTCATATTATTTTACCTTTTAAGAATTTATTTCCCTAAGGGGGGTGGGGTGCTGCATAATTAAATTGTGCTTAAAACAAACACATGTTTATAATTATGTTTTAACGACACAGTCTAAATTTATTTCTAAACAAAATAGTACAATAAAGTATAGCATTAAAAGAAGATGTTGTTATACATTTTTTCTAATAATTTATAAAAATAACGCAATGCAGCAACTATTGGAAAGCGTCTAAAAAAAAAGGTTTGTTCGTTTAGCGTTTTTACCGGGTAACGCTAAAGAGTTTTTTAATTATAAATTTTATAGGAACACTTAAAATTTAAAACCGTGACTTTTAAAAATATTTGTTTAATTTATTTTTATAAAAATAAGAAATATTGAAAAATCAAAAGATAACTCTGTGTTGTTACCAAAAAAGTATTTTGTCGAATACCAAATACCGGCCTAATGTATTCTGAATAGAATTTAGAATACTGAAACTCGCATACTATCCAACCCTGCCTCGTTGAGAATCAGCGGTGATGGTCGACTTTAGGGACAGCACTTTTTTCATTTTTTTAAAACCACTTAACATCATTTTACAATAATTAACACTTACTATAGTACAGCTAATTTAAAAAAAAGCTGTGGTTAAAACTATGCGGAAATTTTGTGTTTTCTGCTATACATTAGAGAAACAAGTGTGTACAGTTCATCACTTGTTCACGTTTTGTGCCTATCTTTATGTTCTTGCGACTTTTTCATTATAACAATTATTTTAATAAAAACGGCGTATCTGTTTTTGGAGTACAGCAAAAAGTACTGAAACCGGTAAATAAAACTGTCACTTTGTGGTGGTCATGGTTAGTTCTGATTAGTTAAATCTTTTTTAAATTGGCTTTGTTATGGAATTAAATAAAAAAAAGATTTAACTAACCAGAACTAACCATGACCCCCAAATAAAACAGTTTTGCATAACCGTCTGTAGCGCTTCCATTCAATTAAATTACCGGTTAAAGTGCTTTTTCTCCTGCTTTTTGTGAATTGTGTGCAAAAAGAAGGGAGAATATAGTATGAATAAGGTTCGTTCTAGTTAGTTTTGGGTGTATGAAAAGGTGCCCAAAGGGTATCTTGATATATGCCCAATTTCAAAACTACTACTCTCAATTTGGATGCAAAAAACAGAGTGTGATAAAAAAATAGAATTTTTTAAAGTGACCTATAATTTGGAATAGTTCTAAGAATATTCGCACAATCTGACAACTCCTTTACAAAACATGTCTAAACGTCCAAGATATCAACAAGTTTTATTAATTAGACGGAACAAAAATGTTGATTTAAGCTGATTATAAAATGGAATAAATCTGAAAATATTAAATTTTCCGCATTATTTTTTTTTATTTACTTGTTTAAGAATGTATTTATTAATGAAAAACAATTTTTTGCAAATTCAACCGTAAAGTCGACCATCACCAGAATCAGCATTTTATTCTGTACTCTGTACTTTATTATCTTTACCAAACGATTAAATTTAACTTCTTTTTTAGATCGACAACACGTTCACACTTAATCCTCCCCCTGAGTCCCCACAAAATGCCAGACAACGATTTCAGCCATCCAGACGTCGATGAACACTGCCAAATTAATAAAGTCTCCAGTGAAGAATTACGAGTAATCGAAAAGATCGGAAAGGGACACTTTGGCGACTTGCATTTGTGTGAAATAATCGCCGAAAGCCCTTTAAAGAAAAATGATACTAGTTTATTAAGTAGTGATTATAAATTGGGTGTGGTGTGCACGTTAAAAAATGTGTCACTTTTAGAGGAATTCAAAAGGTAAGGGTCCTATTTGTTTTGTATATTGGGTGTTCGCTAATTAAGCGTAGACTAAAAACAATTAAATTTCGTATGCCAAAATATTTTCGTTTTTGAATAGTGTAGCTTTCTGATTAAGAAAGAATTTTCATGATTAGTTCAGTATTTCCAAAATTAGTTCTTACAAACAAACAAGCAAAGTTACAAACTTTACCTCTTTAGTTACAATATTAGGATAAATGAATATTAAAGCAAAAATCTAATAAAAATAAGCAAATTTGTAATTTTTTTATCTATTAAAAAATCCCATCCACCGTTGGTGCTTATACACGCAGTTACAAACTTAACGTCTTTATAATATTAGTATAGATTAATATCAAATGTCATCATTTTTCTTCGAAATTTTTGTTTAATCATTATAAAATGTAGCCCATAGCACTTCTTAAAAGTAATGTCTTTAATAATTGTAAAAAAGTTTTTATGGTCATTTTAGTATTTCCGAAGAATAGCCCTTACCATGTTATATTTTATCCAAGATAGCCGACCAGTGTCCACTTTGTTGGGTGTTAATATCTAAACTTTTTGTTTAATTATAATTATATATAGCCTATAACACTTCTAAATAGTGTAGCTTTCTGATTGTAAAGAAATTTTTATGATCGGTTCAGTATTGCCAAAGATTAGCATAAGTTTTTTTGTAAAAAAGTTTTTTCCTATTTTTGTTGAAGAATGACCCCTTAAAGTTTGTGGAAAAAGTTGTTGGACACCCTGTATAAATAATATTTATATTGTTTAGAAAATGCAAATTAATATATTTTTCAGCCTAGAGGTTTCTGATTTTAAATAATGTAGAAAAATACTAGGGACTCCACGACTGCCTGTTTTACAGCTTCCTGACTCTACTATAATACAAAATGCAAGAACTCTAGACTATATAATATATATGTTAGTTTAGATGTGGTTTCTTTTCCTTGCCTTGTATATGTATATTGTTTTATTATTTAGTAATCTTGGGATTAAAGGCCAGATGAAACAATTTTTTTTATAAAATACTATCTTAATTTTAACTTTTCGGCTCTCCGGTATGAGTCCTTCATCAGAACTTATTAGTAGAAATTTCCATATACAGTCAGTGTTAAAATTTAACATTAACACAACATTTTTGGACGATCATAAAAAGAATTATAGTATACATATATTAAATTATAAAAATAATAGTCATAACGGCTTCTGCCTTTTATTAATAAATTTTAAAATTGTGTCGCTATGTATGTAATATATGTATACTATAATCCTTTTCATGATCGTCCAAAAATGTTGTGCTTATGTTAAATTTTAACACTGACTGTATATGGAAATTTCTACTAATAAGTTCTGATGAAGGCCTCATACCGGAGAGCCGAAATATATATATATATATATATATATATATAATGACTTTTTTTTTTTTGTAACAGAGGTATCAAAAAGTTAAAAAAAAACTGAGTTTGATATTAGTATGGTACACTATTTAAATTTCTCTTAAATGTCCAAACTGTTATGTGCTACTCTGTAACTACCATCTAAGTTTACTAACGAACCATGGGTGTCTTAAAGTAAGTAAACCAGTAAATTCCCATATGCTTTCTATTCAAAAAAGGTTTCTTAGTAGTTTATGCACCCGAAATTGCCCTAAATAACAGCGTATTTGCCATAACTACTATCTTATATTAAACGAATGATTTAGTGTATTCTTCCATATACTTTTTCGGTTGCTAAGAGCCATTTTTACAAAGAAGACCTTTTTGTGTAGAAAACATGGAAAAGTTTACTGAGATGGTACATACAGAATAGCACAAAAAATTAAAGAAGTTTTAGAAAAATTTAAATAGTGTGGCTAGCGCCCTGTAGTCTACACATAAAAACTATTATCAAATCTGAATAGCTCATGTCAAGCATCATCAATGCATCTAAATATCTAGTTTTTATAAAATATTTAAAACATATTAAAAGTTATCAAAATAAATATTTTTTTTCTTTCACTTCGAGACCGACCATGTATCTTCCTTATCATTAACTGTTAGATATAGGTAAAATTCAACTAATGAAAGGAGTAAAAAATTGCAACAAAAAGCATGTTTTAGTGTCTTAGCCACAATATGAATTCTAACAAAAATAAAAGATTTCTTTGTAACAAAATACATGTAAATATAAAGGGAATTCTAAAAACAAACAAAAACCGATTTTCGAGATAGAAATCTATAAAAACCTTTCCTAAATCTCCAGAAATCTTCATGCATACCGAAACAAAGATTAGAAACCAAGTTTACGTAGATAAAAGGAAGTTACTAAAATTTTATCACATACATATAAAATTTAAGGATTAAATTACTTCATAACATAATATGAAATTGAATGTTCTTTCGAATATCGAAAGTAATATACACTGAACTCGATCGCGTACTAAAGCCGCATGGAAATGGTTTTATTATATTATGTTTCGTGTAGCTAAGACGAATTTTCGGATATTTTTAGATTAAAGTTTTTTTTAATAGATAGAGGTCTTGTATATGAATAATTTAATATAAGGGTTTTTAAACCGACTATTTTTTATTAAATTTTAGAAGGTTATAACCTAGAAGCTTTAACTAATATTTCTCAAAGTTTCAAACGTCGTGCAAGAAAACAACTTTCAGCTCATGTTAGCAACGCTCTATATATTATTTCGTTTTTAGATTTTGCGTAAAATTCTTATTCATATTTTATGTATAGTATTGTTCCAAAACACCTCGTATAAAAACACGTGCCTTCGTTTTTATACCTTTATTAACAATGTAACGTAACTATGGTTACAATAACGGCAAAATCTTAAAATGTCACTGTCTCGAAGTTTACAGCACAAAAGTCGAATCGGTACTACTGATCCGAGGTTTCCGGTCGCCCTTTTATGTATGATGGAAGAGAAAAGAATGATCTAGAATATTCGAGAAATATCAGTGAAAATTCCATAGTACATGATGGCATAAAAGTTATTAATGGATAATTCGGGCGTTTTCGGAAACCTTCGAAAGTGATGAAAGAACTTGGAAAAATTAAGGTAAATTATTTAAATAAATTAACAAACTAAATTAAAAGGTCCTAACTTTATACAATTCTATAAACTAACACTTATTTTTAATGTCCGTAACATTGCCCCCTCCCAAGTTTTGATCGTCTCGATCAAGTATCTTCACGGTCTTAATAGCGGCTTAGCATTTTTAGATGTACTTCTTTCATTATGCCGTGTCACCACTTTACATGACTTCTGTAGTTTCGGTGAACCCCCTTGATTCTTCTCGTATTGTATAACGAAACGTCTTCACCTTCTTCTGAGTCTTTAAACTTTGCTTGAATAATGCTCTCTGAACTTGGCGGTAATGTGACATCTTCTGCAAGTACCACTTCTCGAATTGTTGTTTCATTACTTTTTGGAAATTTCATCACAATTTTCTCATTGTTAGTTCTCAGTACCCGTTGTGGAAGGTCTAGTACAAACTTCTGATTTTTCATAGTGTCAAGGCCGAGAATAACTTCGTCCATTATATCGGCTACAAACACAACGTGTGTAAATGTTGTTGTTCCTAGAGTAATTCTAGCTTCGTGTATGCCTTGAACTGGTATGACTTCACCATTGGCAGTTTCCAAAATATAATTCTTCTCAGGTCGGAATATTTTGCAGTGGGATATGATGTTTGGTCTCACGATGGTATGTGTAGATCCAGTATCTAGTACCATCTCACATTCTCGACCGCATACATTTCCAGATACTACCAAGCTGGAGCCATTGTTCTGTAACCGGGATACCCTAATTGTTGTTGTTGATGGTTCTTGGTAACACTTAGCCAGGTCTCGCCCCTTGAACTGGGAGTCTTCTGCACTACTGGAAGAGGCCTGAAAACTGGAGCAATTTCTCTGTATATGCCCCTCTTTACCACACTTCCAACAACGAATGATATTTCTTCTTCTAAATGTAATTCTGTTGTCTTTTTCAGTTTGTTGATTACGTATGATTTCTTGCAACTCCTGTATCACTCTGGTCAAATTATTATTTGGATTGCCATCTTTTGGTGGATAATTTGTTCTTCCAAGTCTTGCCTGAGTTCTGGATGTCCGCTTTGCTGTTTCAAACATAAGTGCGTAAGGACTGCAATAATATTTTAGGAATTAAACAATAAAAAGTGGTAAAAAAAAATTGTTTAAAATTGTAACGACAAAAACCTAAAAAGTCAATTATTATCCTATTAAGCATTAAAAATTAGGGTAAGTTTGTATAAGGATGTCTATTTCTAAACTTTATAATTTCTTAAATAATAAAAATTTCATAGATATTTAAATATATATCCATTTACAAAATAACCGTTATTTTTAATGTTTAATAGTGTAAGGTAATAAAATATAGCTTAAGGTTTTTATTATTGGAATTTTTATAGATTATTTTTGTCCACCCTGTATTAGTTAATTCTTAAAATATTAATACAGTCTTTTAAAAAGTTTTTTTCTACGAAAACCCAACCCAATTTATATTAAAGGCTTTTGTTAAAAAAAAAAAATTATTTACTTTATTTAAAATAAGGAAATCTACATTAACTTTCGGTACAACCAGAAATGGTGGAACTGTCAAAATATTTTAGTCTATGTCTTCTACTAAATTTAAAATTTTACCAATTTTTTAAAATTTTCCAAAGCCTTAATTGTCTAAAAATCGGTCGCAGCAAATCTTTGTGTATTACCCCGTATAGAAAACGTAAACCTAATAAAAAAATATATTTAGAAAGTTTGCTACCAGAATGATAAAATATGAAATAAACGTAAACTGTAATTATATTATCGTTTGTCTTTAAATTAAATACTTATTTACAGGGAAACAAATGTTCTTTCAAAGTTGAGGGATCAGAACGTCGCCGCACTTTTGGGAGCCTCTTTAGATAATGCTCCATACTATTTAGTCAGGGAATACGCAGAGTTTGGAGATCTCTGCCAATTCTTGCAAGATCACGTAGCTGAATCCACGTCAGCGGTTGCTACAAATGCTAGTATATTAAGGTAAGTTGTTAAAATTAAAAATGATTGGTAATCTTTTTTATATTTTTTTATTCGTATTTATAGGTGTGTACAATATGTCTTTAAGTAAAATCTCCTAACTTAGCTTAAGAATTTTTATAATATTTTTTACGTAAAAATGTATGTATTATTGGTATTTATGTCGGCCTTACATATACTTTTATAAAAACCACTTTAACCAAAAGTTTAAAAAATACAAAAGTATTCTCTTTGCGAAAATCAGGATTTTTTATTAATTTACAAATAACAATAAATTTTTAATTAACTTGGGACTGCCCTTAAAAAATATGCATCGGAAAAATGTAAAATGGAAGACATTGGTACAATTTTTTTTAATTTTTTAATTTCTAACTTCAGTAACCTGTTATATTATAACCAAGATTTTTTCTTATATATTTTTAAAGACTTTAAACTATACATACTAACGACTATTAAAAGCGATTTTCTTACAACTAGAAAACCTAAAACTATACAAAAACAGACAGATACCAGTCTTAAAGAAAATACTTTACCATTTTATGTTTTATTTGTTATTTTGGAATAAAAGACTGTGTCAACCTGTAAACTTTAAACTGGTATTATTCCACCTGCCCTGTGCCAAATTGTATTCTAATTAAGGGCGCTAGCGTAAGCTACATTTACAGTTAGTTTCCAGTCATATTTTAAATTGTTTGCTTTCAAACAAAAGGGAGATTTAGCAAGATCCTGTTCGGCGATTTTGATTTGGGTGTTCTCAACTTTCCCAATATTCTTTATTGTTTTTTTTAAGTTTTAATCGTATTAAAGTTTTTGTGGCAAGTAAATGTATTAATTTAAAAATAAAATGTATATCATACTTGCTTATGTTGGTAGGAAAAAAGATAAAGTACGTATTATATATTCTTAAGTAAGTACGTGCGTAAAACCAACATCGGAGTATTAAAGATGTTTCTTTTTTGCAGTTTTTCTTTTTTGTCAAATAATAATAAAATAAAAAATATTTTTACTAATTTCTTTGCGACAGAGTGAGTTTGCTTTGTTAAATTAAAAGCACACGCACAAAAATTGGATTAGGTGAAAAAAGGCGTATTCTCGTGCAAAACATGAATACATCGTGCCAGATCAAAACGTTTTAATTAACTTTTAGTGTGTTAAACACTAATATGTAGAGATTAGCCAAAGAATTTCTGCATGTTTATATTCCGTACCGTCTGCTCTTTACACATTTACACGAAATTTATGCATTAAACGCTGTGTATTTATTAAAATCTGGTAGTGAGACCAGTAACGGCGTGGGACGCATGTTAACTAACTTCTTTGACAAAAAAATTATACCACTGACTTTTTTGCCATTTTTATATTTTTCTAGGTAAAATACTAAAAAATACAACCTTTCTGTTAATTCATAGTTTTACGTAGCTTGCTTAGTTTTCCATTAGAAAAAAATCCGCTATGCTACATACTCCTGGACCATACAAGAAACATTGGAGCATTTTTTTCTAAAAATTAAGTGTTACAAATGTTTATTAGCAAATATGTAACAACAACAACAAAAACTTAATTAAATAACTTTTTATCTAGCCTTACAAATTTTACTAAAAAGCAAAAATAAAATAAGCTTCTTCAAAAGTTTAACACCTTGTAACTTCAGGACAATAAAAAACGAGCTATGTTTATATGAACTTTTTTTTAGAAAAAATGGTTTAGGAACACGCCCTTATATTTTTATACCGCAATTAGAAAACACTATGCATATTTTTTTAAATCTTAGATTTTTTAAATATATTTTAAGAGAAATAGTTAGACCGTGCATGGTCGTATAAAAATCGACGTTTAGATTGCATTACTTGTTACAAAACATTCTTTAAGTAGATTTTCCAAATTATTATTTTTTATTTAGATTTTTTATATTCATCTACCCGTATACACTGATTAAAGTTAGTAGTAGACGTAGTCACCATTAATCTACAATAGATATGCGGTAAATTCCAATTAAAACGAGCCACTTTGTATAATTTCGTTATATGTACATTTATTAAAAAATCCTAAACATGTTAATTTTTATTATTAAAAGAAGAGTTTTTAACTTCCATTGTCTCTTTTTTCATTTATTAACACAACGCTTCGGGCAGTACTATCCCTGTCCGTTTCCAAGTGTAAACTAATCTTATTCCTAAAACTACTGAGTTTATATACAGGGTGGCGCCTTTTCGTTGACCTTGCAGGGTATAGCGAAAACTAAAGAGATAGAACAAATCTGATTGCATTATCTTTTTTAATTTTTGAAACAAATTTAATGGTTAAAATAAATTATGAGTAACTTAGTTCATTTTGAAGGTACAGTGTTTTCAAATTTTGTCAATTTGGCCAGGTGCTTGTAACTCGCTTCATATTGGAGATAGAAGAAAAGTATAAATAGAACAGTTTTATAGATTTTTCTTAAAATTTACTGGCGTACCTTCATTTTTTCCATTGACTTTTATTTTAAAGTTATAACAAAAAAATTGGGTATTTTAAATGGAATATCCTGTATACTTTATAACCAATAAAAAGGTCTTCTTAAAAGCCGCTAAAAATACCACATTTAATATATTTATTTTGTAATAGATTCGGAAATATAGCCATCGTCTGGAATTCGATAATAAAATAGCATTTTAAAATAAAACACCCTGTATATTTTATTCCCATTAAAAAGACATTTTAAAGACCTTTAAAAATTTACCACAGTTTCGCAAAAATATGAGCGTTCAAATCTTAATTTGCATATCTAATATTTTTTGGATTTACATGGTCATAATTCCAAAACTATAAAAGATAAATATATCAAATGTTGAATTTTTTTAAACTTCCTTGAAATATCTTTGCAACGGTAAAATAATATACGGGGTGTTTTGTTAAAAAAATCCTGATGATGACCATATTTCCGAAACTATTTAAAAATAGATAAATAAAATGTGGCGTTCCCTAGCTTTAAGGGAGACCTTCCTATTGGTGATAAAATATACAGGGTGTTTCATTTTTTAAAAACCCAACTAATGTCGGTACGCCACTAAATTCTACGTAAAAATTCCTAAAACTCTTGTTTTTACACTTTTCTTCTATCTCTAATATCAAGCGAGTTACGAGTGTCTGAGCAAATTGACAAAATTTGAAACACTTTATATCTCCAAAACGAATTAAGTTAGCCATGGTTTGCTTTTACTGATAAATTTGTTTTAAATCGGGATTGCGCAATCAGATTTGTTCTCTATTTTTATTTTTCGCTATCACCTGCAAGGTCAACGAAAAGGCGCCACCCTGTACAGTGGGGAAGACTGGATTTCTGGATTTTGTTATTTGGCTTTGCTACAGAGGCGATTTGCCAGCTCTCCCCTTTCCAGTCTTATTGCTTTCCAGGGCTTTGTAGGTGGAAACTCTGGATAATCAAGCCTGGCTCCCAGAGATTCCAAAGCTTTTTATAAAATGTAGATCAACAACAACGATGAACTTCTGAACATGCATAAATTGCGACTGTCAAGCCAGCGGCTGCTACTGTTATCGCACATAACCGTCACTTTCACTACTGACGTATTTCCGTAAGGCATGCGCACCTCCTCGACCATACGAGAACACCATGTGTTCAACACCAAAACGTAAAAACTTCAGGCTTTAGGAATCTTCACTCACAGCGCTTAGCCCCAGAAGAAAGAAGCTCCAATTTAGCGTGAATCTTTTCTCGATCCCCAAGGATACAGCCACGCTCGTACGATGCCTTCAATCGCCTACCCGGGAAGTCTATGTAGACCTCTACGTAAACATGAACCGCACTACTTGAAGACCGCGGAAAGAGTGGTGGGGAAGAATATTCACTCGTGATGGAGTTGGGTGCGGTCAAGTGTGTAGTGGCAAACATCTATATGGAATGGTTTGAAAACAATAAAAAGTTATAGGTAATCCACCTGCTATGAACCCTGGCATTAGGACTTTTTTAAACTACTAAACTGATTTGAAAAAAAAATCGTTAAAGAAAGAATTTAAAACCCTTTAGGATAAGGTATTACTTTACCCACCCCTCACATTTAAACTCTTTGACGTTTGTGTTGGTAAGGAAAGGAAACAACCCTGAATAAGTAAATTTTCACACAAAAATATGTTCCCTTTAATAAGAAGAATTGACGTATTTTATGCTTTATTTGTTTTCTGGGAGATTAAATTTAAACAAAACATTATTTGGCTTTTCTCCAGAATAAAATTAAAAAGTTTATTTAACATTTTATGAAAATTAAAACTTTTATACATTATGTAGAACTATTCTGTTCTTATACAATATAATAAAAGTTATTATTACTTTGAAAGAAATAAAATAATGAAATATTTAGAATTAAGTTACTTACAATTCAATCTATAAACAAAGGTGCATTAGCACTCGGTTTAAATTATTTTAATCTAATAAAATAAAATCTTAACAAGACGCCAGACAAGAACTGGGCCAATGGTTGCGTCTCAAAAATATGGTAAACAGTTTACCAAAAATGTGGTAAACTTTTATTATATTGTGTAAAAGCAGAATAGTTCTACATAATGTATAAAAGTTTTATTTTTCATAACATGTTAAATAAACTTTTTAATTTTATTCTGGAGAAAAGCCAAATAATATTTTGTTTAAGAATTGACGTGTTTCAGGATTTTTTATAAGTATAAAAATAACGAAAATATTCGGAGTGGCTCGTTTTATTTAAAATGCACTATATAAAATAAGTACACTTAAAAATATTTAAAATTAATTTTATCTTTAAGGTAAAATTAATTACCAACTTTAAATAACATTTTGTATTTAATTTAATTATATTATTGCTATTGGTAAGGTTTGCATTAGTTTTCTTGGTAATCTTAGTCACATAATTCTAATTTTAATTACCTAAAATATTTAATAAAGTAACTTTCTTAAAACTTTAAATTAGAAGTAAAATAACGATATAAATAGAGGTACTATTCAAAAACTCCTTTTGATAACAAGAAAGTAAAGTAAGCGCCTTATTTAACTTGAGCGTTGAGTTTATTTGGCTTTTGGAGGAATAAAATAAACTAGGCCAAATAGCATAACTTATATTTATAAGTCGGAAGCCTTCTTAGCTTCAGCTGTTTTCTTTAACAAATTGGACCTTTGAATTGCAAAGGAAAATAGTTGTATAATTAATTTGATGGTTCGTAATGCAAATCGATTTTACGTTTTTGCTTTTTTATTCTATAGCCGGGGTCAACAACTGGCGGGCCGCGGTCCGGATGAGACCGGTGAGACGAGTGAAGGTGAGCGGCGGCGAGTGCGAGGAGTGGGAAAGAGTACGAACCATCGCTGACCGGGTCTTTTTTATTTCCGGACCGCGACGGTCAGGTTATTTGAATAAAGGACTTCTAATAAAAGTAGTTAGTGACCCCTGTTTTATAGTGTGCTACAAAGATAGGCATAAGCTTTTAACCTTCGTCGTACTGTGCAGGGTACAAATGTACCTCATACTCACCGCTTTGCCGATTTAATTTATTGTCAATTGGAACCTTTTTAATATATTTTTTAGCAATTTACCAATATAAACCATATATTTTTTAATTAAAAAAAATTAACGCGACATGGGGTACGTTTTTACCCCGCACAGTTTTTCCACGTACACTTTTTAGACACAAGTTTTGCACGCACAAACGAAGAGTGCTGTAGGTACCACCGATAAAATGGTCAAAGAAAATTTGGAATTACTAATCAGTGGTCGATAGCAATGTTTGGACAACTATTAGATGTTTTTGGGCTTAATGCATTCGTTTTATGGGGTTTGAAATTTCGAAATGAATCAGTTAGTAAAGATAGCCGTAGAAATTACCTGCTGGGGCTCGGAAAATCGCTAATAAAAGGTTTCGTTGGGGAGATTTAAAACATAAACAAAATTATTCATAAACTCTAAGGAGTTGCAATATTATTTTTTTCCTGGGTTAGCAAATACAAAAATGTAGAAGAAAAACAAGCAGTAGAGCGGTCTACTCCCAGGCGCTGTTATTTATGCGATCAATAAAAGAAAGAAAATGCAAGCGTGCTTCCAGTGGAATAGTTTTGTGTATTTTAAACTCTAAGAAACAGATTATTTGTGTGAAATGTTAAAATACAAAAGAATAAGCTGGTTCTTTTTTTCTTCGTATTTTTATGCTTGTTTTTTTATTTTAAGCATTATTCCAAGAGAACTCTTTTGTTAAATATTAGTTTAAATAAATATTTCATGTTATGTATTAATTTTTAATATTATTTTTTTTAATAAAGTAAAATTAATAAAGCAGAGAAGTGTTTTTATACTTGGGGTACAAATGTACCCCGCAGCGTATTTAATGTATTCTGTTAGCACCGTACGACAAAGGTTAAAAAGAAATTCATAAATTAAGTGGAAAATATGTTTAAAAATTTTCATGTAAAATATTGTAATAAACTTGTCCGACAAAAAAAGTGATGTGTTTGCTCAGTCACCCGAAATATTTGGCATTGACAGGTTGGGTTTAAGCGCTGCTTTCAGAAACCCCCTTAAAAAGGTTTTAAAAGTGTTCCTATCATGAAGTCCATTTCATTACTGTCCCAGGAGTTCCATGGAAGAACTTATCGTAAAGTAAAATACAGTGTCTGCATGTTGCAATATTTAAACATTTTTAACTAAATTGGAAAAAAAAATAGGTTAGCCTTTAAAAACTTTGCTGAAATTCTATGACATTTTTTTATTCTGTTTATTAATTTGAGAGATGATCGTAGGTGTATTTTTATTTTCAATTAGCATTATTTAATTGGACGCAATTAAAAGTTAAGTAACATCTCTAATTAACACTTTATATGGTGTGTCTACGAAAGTTGGACGTCATTCTGGAAAATTTTTCATTATTAATTTTACGAAAAGAGTTTTTATATAAAGTTCTGCATGGTCCAAAACTTTAGAGATAACCATTGGAAACCAAATTTTTTAGTCATAGTTTTTAGATTCCTAGTTATTTTACCAATACTGTCAATACCATGGGTCTGTTAAAACAATTTTTTCCATTATTTTAGGTGTCTTTGTGTGTGTTGTACAGGGGCAGAAGTTATTTTGGTGTATATAATAAATAAATATTTTATTATTATTTAGGCTTTTCTTTATTTTAGTTATGGTTGCCTAATATATATGGGGACTCAGATAGCCTCCGGTATGAAATATTTAGAATCAGTTAAATATGTGCATAAGGATCTCGCCTCAAGGTAAGTGGTGTAAATTATTTTACAGTTTTTTTAAGTTACAATTTATAAAAAAAAATACATAAAATAATACTTAATGGGAGGATAAATTTAAAATTTAACCTAAAGTTATAGAAATTTTTCATAATGTATATACTATTATACTTGTTAAAAAACTGACAAATTTTGGGTGTTTAAATCAAAGTCATTAATAAATAAACTGGGATTAATTAACGCCATATGGGTTTTAATTAACTCGTTCTTGGTAACAGGTTGTGTAAATAAAAAAATATGTGGCACTTTTAATAAACAATGAAATGCATAGAGAAAAATATAATAAAATTAAAAACCGGTTTTGATTTCTAGACCCATCACATGATAAAATTTCTGCTTACTTCTTTAGTCGTTAATATATTGTAAAGAAATATAATATTTGGGTAATTAAAATCCTAAGATAAAAACAAAAAAAAATTACAGGGAAATTCAAATTTTATTTATAGTGATTTGTGTAACAGGTGCATGGCGAGTTCGGCAGTTCCATAGGTCTCATACTAGCATGGTTAAGAATTACCCAGGGTAATTCTTAACCTATACGCATAAACTATAGAAATAAGTGGTAAGGATAAATAATGATCAGTAATAAAAAGAAAATAATAAATTAGTTTTAGCTACTAAAATAATCAATTATTTTAAATAATGTAAAATAGCGCGAAATATTTTTTTTTCTTTTTATCTTTGGACAAACCAAAGGAGACTAAAAGCCTAAATACTAATGTGCCGTGTGTGGTGTGTCTTAAGCGAGGTAAGACGGAGTTTGTTGACACGGGACTTAAATACTTGAAGATTTGGGGGAAGGAAAGACCTCTGCAGGCAGCAGGTTCCACATTCTAGAATCTCTAGGGTTAAATTAACGGATAAAGTGAGAAGTTCGGGACCTGTCCAGTTGGACCGTATAGGGATGCATACGCGCAGAACCAGCGAGTTTCTCTGTTGGGAACCGTAAGTGGAGGAACTATACTGGACCAATCCTTTAGAGCAGAAGCCATGGAAGTACCTATAAAAAAGCGATAAATCCCTCACAGCCCGACGATGGGCAAGAAAGGAAGCCTTTCTGTAAGTGAAAGATCATTAATGAGACGAATAGCTCTTCTTTGAATGGAATCAAGAATGCTTAGGGTTGTGGGGGACGTCATGCCCCAGATATGTGAACAATATATCAAGGGAGGTCGGATTTGGGACACATACAAATTGTATAAATTAGAAGAAGAAAAATACTTTTTGGCTTGAAAGAGAAATCCAAGCTTTTTAAAAGCTGTCAGTTAAGGTTACTTTTAAATGTAACGCCTACAAGATTGAAGGTGTCTTTGCTCTGTGGAACTTGGCCGCTCATAAGTAGAGGATGATTGTGTTTTGGATGCCATAAAATGGACGAGAGTTTTGGCGCCCCAATCCACATAATAAATTAAGATCCTTACAAAGAGATATGGGGAAGAATATATAATAGATAGTAAAATACTCTTTATGCTAGAATTAATTTACTATAATTTAGTACAATTAAATGGTTAATTCTTTTTAAATTTTTTGTTCTTTATTAAAAATAACCAAAAAACAAGTCATGATAATCATACGCGCGGAACCACGAGTTTCTCTGTTGGGAACCGTAAGTGGAGGAACTCATACTGGACAATTCTTCAGAGCAGAAGCCATGGAAGTACCTATAAAAAGCGATAAATCCCCCACAGCCCGACGATGGGCAAGAGTGGGAAGCCTTTCTGTAAGTGAAGGATCATTATTGGGAAAATTAAAAATAGCTCTTCTTTGAATAGAATCAAGAATGCTTAGGGTTGTCGGGAGGGCCATGCCCCAAATATAAGAATAATATTCCAAGGGGGTCGGATTTGGGAAACATATAAAGTGTATAAATTAGAAGTGGAAAAATACTTTTGGCTCAAAAGAGAAATCCAAGCTTTTTTGAAGCTGCCGTGGCTATAGATACAATGTGTTTATGCCAGTTAAGGTTACTTTCAAATGTGACGCCCACAAGATTAAAGGTGTCTTTGCTCTGTACAACTTGGCCGCTTATAAGTAGAGGATGAGTATTTGATGACTCTTTTCGCGACAAGGAACATGATTGTGTTTTGGATACATTAATATGGACGAGATTTTTGGCGCCCTAATCCAATATTAAATTAAGATCCTGCGAAAGAGATATCTGCATCGCTCTGCGTTTGTTTTCCAAGTCAGGTTTAGTGATGGGTTTAGGAACCTGAAAACTGTAGTGAGGAGTACTATTGTTGGCGAAACTATAAATGAAATTAGTTGAGGACGAGAGAAAGTCGTTGATGTGAAGAAGAAACAATGTTCGTTCCAGAACTGAGCCCTGAGGGACTTCAGCATTTACTTGGTGAAAGCTTAAAGAATGGCCGTCCACAATAACTGATATACGTCGATCAGATAGATAACTAGAGAGCCAAGTACAGAGTTTAGTTAAAAGACCATAGGAGGGAAGTTTATTAAGAAGTGCGAAGATTTGTTTATTAAAATGTGAAATTTGGCACAAGAGCTTGTCATACACCACCCTGTATACATATTTTATAATAAATGTGTGTATTTACTTTTTGTAGAAATAATGCCCATACTTTGTTCACTATAAATTAAGAGACACACCTAAACAAAAAATGTATTTCATTAGTTTAGAAAGTTAGTAACCCTAGTTATCACAATAAAAAATGTATTTTATTGGTTTAAAACTACAGTAACCGGAGCTACTCACTAGATATTTATTATTAATTTATAGTGGCCAAAGTATAAAAGGAATAAATTTCTGAGATATTTCAATTAATTATCATTATAATCATTTGATAATTTCTAATAAATTTATTCTTTAACAAATATATTTCAAATTTAGTGACACATAAACTAAAAGAAATAATGGCAAAGTTTATGGTAAACTGTTCTTAAATAAAGTGGATGTTACACTGCATTTATATTAAAATAATTTCCTTTTATTCATTTACCCTTTAAAACTAGACTTCTTGTTTTTACTTAAGTTTATACGTCCATAATTACAAAAGTTTTTAGAAACTTTAAAATTGACACAAGTAAATGGTACAGTCAGAAAGGTTTAAAACGACGTCACACAAAATTTTAGGCGAACGAGGATAACGTCGTCTTTAATTTTAAACATGCTGGCAAATTTAAGTGAAGTTTAAGCCTTTCTACATAGAAAACTTTAGGTAAATAGAAAAGTCTTGACACGAAAGAAATGGCTTTATTTAATGAGAAATATTGTCAGTGGTTTAATATTGATGAGTAACATTATTTAAATACTATTATACCTGAAAAAAAGGATTTAAAGGCTCATACAATGCTCACTTAGTCCTGCGGCAGTTCTCCTAATAGAGACCAATGCCGAAGCTTTTAAAAGAGGTAAAAAAATAAAAAAATATAGAAGAACGAAAATCACTAAAATGGAAGAGAATTTAACAGAAATTAAAGGAAAATAAATTATTTAAGGTTGGGTAGAGGGAGAGGAAGGTTTAAAGTGAAAAACACGGTTTTTTTTCTTTTTTGGGCAAGTCCAACGAAAAAAAAGGTAAATTTCGAAGTTGTAGGCAATAAATAGATCTCAAAACTTTTGTATTTACGCATTCTCTACATAACTAAAGCATTTATGTGGAAAATTTAAATAACCAAGTTTTATTCTTTTTTGTTAATTCTATTTTTTTACAAACAATAAATTATTTGTACAAAATTTCTATCAAACGTACCTTTACATGTCCCAAAAACACTATAATTTATTTGGTTTCAGATATTTATTTTAACACATTTTTTTGACTTAATATCAAAAAAGAACCTTTATTTTTAATCAAAAAGTCTTGTGCCAAATATCTGCATTTTAGAAAAAGTCGGTGGTGGTGTTCGTTAAAATCTCTACTTTGTCATGACATAAAAACATACCTTCTTAGAAAGTGTAAAAAACTCGGATCTGATTTCTTTAAAATCATTATTAGACCAAGGTTGATAATTTTTAAAACCAAAACAAATAATTATAGTAGGATTAAACCCATTAAAAACTGCAAAGAAAATAATAAAAATGAAAAAAAAAAAAAATACGGGCGATCTGAGGTCGGAAAGGCGTAAGAAGAGGAAGGGGGTTAAAATACTTTTTTTATTAATTTAAAAGCTATTCAAAAAAAATATATATTTAAAAGGTTTTAAGTTTAATACAATGTCATTATACGGGGTGTCCCACTGTGTTTTGTCATGTTTTTATTGCGAAGAAAAACTAAGCAATACGTGCATAAAGTGCCTTTTTCCTACTCATTACTCTTGCGGCACGTGCTGTCAAACCCCACATTAGTAAAAATATAATACTTTACTTACTTAGTACATAAATTATTATTATTATTATCAGTTGGTAATCATCATCATCAGGTAAATTACTTTTATATGGAAAAAAGCAAATTTTTGTTTTTGAATTAACGTTTAAAATGAATAAAAATAAAGTAATAAATAATCAATGACTTTTTAACGTAAGTCCAGAGTGCAGAATAAATTATAGAGAATGCAGTTTTGCCTCAAATTTTATTCAATTTAAATAAACTTGGAAAACTATAGTTTTATTTATGCTGCCACAGGAAAATGTTTTTTTTATTTCGCTGAGCTTATTTATTATATTAAATAATACGAACTGCATTAGTTATTCATTAAATACGTAATGGAGCTTTAAATAATAGATTATTAATAATTTATTTTTAAAACAAAATTTTTACAGGGTAAGTGTTTTTACCAAAAGCAAATATTTTTAAAAAGATATTCCTTTTTAAAATAAAGCAAGCTACTGCTTTATAAACATAGGGTCAAAAGTAAATCATTACGGATATATAGCAGTACAAAAATGACAAAAAAATAAATAATAAATTTTTTTATTTTAAAAACGAAAAGCGATAGGATAATGAGATCTTACGAAAATAGTTCTATGATAAAAATACACTATCTGGCTATTTTTTCAGTTTTTAAGAATTATTTAAAGTAGTGGAAATAGACTACTCGTATCGTTCTTGCTAACCAAATTTAAGAAGGGACTTACGCAATGACCTTAAAATATATAAATTTATATTAATTGGTTTATTAAAAAGCTGTTTTAACTCTTATTTTTTGTAATAAACATACCAGTTTTACATAAAAAAATAACATGTATATTATAGCGTGCCGGAAAGAAAGGAATATTTTATAACAAATTTTATTTATTTGCCGTTAGTACAGGCAGTGGGAGGAAAGTTACGCTTGTCCATAATGCATAATACGCCGGGATTTCACAAATGGGTACATTATGACGCAATGAACCTAAAAACATAAAATACTCACAAATATGGCGAATGGAAATGCCGCCTTTTTGCGAAAAACCGTACCGTACTTGAGGCCCAGACGTATATTGACCCCTATTAGGGATAATTTAATTTCTTATCTTTTTTGTTTTATAATGCATTTTGAATTACTTACCGTTTACGAATAATAAAATTATTACTGTTTGCTTATTGACTTTTTACCAATATCTCTTTTAATAATTGTTTAAATAATAAATTGCTTATAACTTTTAAATCAATTAATTTATTTCAACCCTTAATTTGTTTTTTTCTAAAGTTAATATTTTTGAAGTTATAATGCGTTCAATGTTTTAGTACTGAGTACGTGGTTAATAAGAACGAATTATGCATAGCTTAATCCGAGAATAGAAACCATAGTAATACCCGGCCAGATGGTGGATGGCGTGTTCGCGCCGAGCTGGTTAGTTCTGGTTATTTAGAAGATTTTTGATAATAATGCGTAATAACTTCAAAAATATTAACTTTAGAGAAAACAATTAAAATAAAGGGTGTATGAAGTTTATCGACTTAAAATTTTTAAAAATATGCTCTATATTGGTTAGGCGAATTCATTTATTGGATGGTCTTTTTGTTGGGTACACGCCTGGAAAGAATGGGACCGCTTCGGTCCTAGTCCTGGAGTATACAAGCTGACTCTGTTCAGCCTTATTGACCCCTATGAATTGGCAAGTCTGTCACCGTTGTCAAGTGAATAATAAAGTTAAAAAATAAAAATAAAAAATTACCTTACACATAAATTACAAATGATAAAAATTTAATGCTTCTTAATATCGCAAACTGAAAATAGTTTGACATATGTGTCATGAGTGACATAAGTAAATGGTGTAATTATAAATTATAAGACAAAAAAGGTGATGAATTAGTTGATTTTTAGTTTTCCTGAAGATACTATCAGTATCTAGCAAAGGCAACCAAGTCTTAATTCAAATTAATTGAAATTAATGCTACACAATTATCTTTATTTAATAATATATACACACTTTCTTAAATAAAGATAATTGTGTAGCATCAATTTCAGTTAATTTAAATAACACTTGGTTGCCTTTGCCTCGATACTGAAGTATCTTTAGGAAAACTAAAAATCAACTAACTCATCATCTTTTTTATCTTACAAAAAATAAACACCAGTTACTCATGACACATAGGTGAAACTATTTTCCGTTTGCGATATTAATAAGCCTTAAATTTTAATCATTTCAAATTTAAATATTGGTAATTTTTTTATTTTTACTCTTAACTTTATTTTTAATTTGACAACGGTGGCAGACTTGCTACCGAAACGTCGTTTTTAATTAGAATTTTTTGGATTTTTGGGGGTTTTTCATTTTGTTTCAGGCGACCGGCCAGTTTATAGGGGTCAATAGGGCTGAACAGGGTGAGCTCGTATACCCCGGGACCAGGACCGAAGTGGTCCCACTCTTTTAGGGCGTGTACCCAACAAAAGACAATGCAATAAAAGTTTTGGTATTGGTAATACAGGGTGATTCGAAAATCAATCACGAAACTTAAGGCGGTGATTCTATTTGACAAAATAAGGGTAGAGCTTCAAATATTTTTTTTTTAAATGTTATTCGTTTTTGAGTTACAAGCCGACAAAGTTCAATTTTTATTTTAGTTTTTTCGCCATATTGCATTTATTTTTTAACCAATCCAGTTGATATTTAGCACACAAATCGAGCTTTGCAGATTCTAAAATTTTAAGACAAATGTACTTTTTTTAAATACCGCCAGAAAGCACTTTACCTAAAACTTAAAATTTATTTACATCATAACTCTTTTATTTTGACAGATATTGCAAAAATGGGGCGCTATTTTATAGACAATCAAAAACATAAAAAAGGTACTCTTTATTAAAGTCGATAAACCTCACCGTTTAGGCCCCAATAGACATCAAAGTTGCCATCAATTTAAATCAAATTACCTACATACATACAGGGTGTCCAGCAACTCAACCGACCAACTTAACCAAATGATTCTACAACAAAAAATAAGAAAGAAACTTTATATAAACATATGAAAGAAAAAAAGTTTAGTTCATTACGCCATACTGCACCTATCTGTAAAAAAACTCTTGGCGAATTTTGCAAGAAAAAATTCTCCATATCCTATACTATGTTACATGTCTTTATTGGACATTACGCAGTATGGGAGGTTATAATTTTATGTTGCAAAATAAAGACAGTAAAAAAAAGTGTTTAAATTTTAAAACGATTATTAAATTGTCTGTTTAAGTAACATTTTATTGTTCACAGAATAACAACGATTTTTAACAAAATATTAAAATAAACCATCTTTTGATGTACGATATTTTAACAAAGAATTATGGATGTCATAAATAAAACTTATAAATGATTTTTTCAAAAAACTTTTACTATAAATAACTTTAAATAGTTTAAACAATTTTTAAACAAAATGTGCCATTAAGCTATCAAAATGTAAATTCGAGAAGTTTTTATAGGGTTGTGGAAAAAATTCATTATGCAACCTATGCCCAAAGTGCCTTTTTTACTCTACATATAAAACTATTTATAGCTCTGATTGTAATAAACGTAACAAACCGTTTGCTACTTTAATTATTCCTGTTTCTTCTTAATATAGACCTAAAGTTAGCGCCCACTTTATTTTAAATCCAATTTATTACCGTCGAATTTAGGCTTATGACTCAATTTCGACATACAAATAGCTTAACACCAGCGTGAAGAGGCGTGTCTTTCTCTCCTTGTCGCGTATATGAAACCAAGTAATTATTTTCTATGAATGCGTATATAGCTAAAACGTTAAGAGATGAATTTATCTAGAACACGTCAAAACTTCCTTTTAAAATTTACCTTATAAAACTATAAATAACATCAGTTACTTTATGATACTATAAGTTCCGCTAACTTTAGAGCTAAAAATCCATTTTTACGACCGTTATAAAAATGCTATTTTATTTTTTGTGTTTTTTTTTAATTAAATACTATATTTCAGTATACCTAAAAATTAGGCTACCATAAATTTTGCTATTTCTTTCTTAAGTTTACATTGTCATTTAATATAATATTTATTTTGCGGACTAATTTAAAACAGATTATCAAAAATATATGTAGTTAAAAAAAATTCGTATGCAACACATACATAAAGTTTTTTTCTATAAACTTTCCACATAAATTTCTAATATTTATAAATTTTGCTTAACAGTTGTAAAAAACAATAAAAGATCTATTATCTTGCTAGCAAAAGTGTACACTAGTGTAAATTTTTAACATATCTACATTATTTTGCCAATAAACCATGTAAAATGTATTAGGGGCCCCATAGACTACGGTGTTGTATGACATACTTGCACGACGTACATGTCGGTCGTAAGCCCACGGACTTATATCAACGAAATCAGAATACTTTCATCGGTCTTGTGCGACAGTCCGAAACGGCCACACACTTCTGTTTTACTTTCATTTTTGTACAAACCGACATGTATGTCATGCAAGTATGTCGTATAAGACCGTAGTCTGTGGGGCCCTTTACACTTTTATGTTTCCTTGTAAAATTGGTGTAGACCGGTGTAAATTAACTTACACCTCGTCGCTAGGAGGTGTGAGAAGTGGAATTTGTCGTGTTTTGATATTATTGACATTTAAACAGCTGACAATTATATATGTGAGGTTATAAAATCTAAATCATTAAAACTGTGAATATAAAAGTCAGAAAAAAAGTTTTTAAAAAACTAAGATTTTCAACAAAAAATAATAATTTTGGGATATTACACTTTAATTTACGAGGTTTTTAAAACAGTGGATATTATTTTGGAGACAGTAACACAGCATAAATTAATAAAGAAAATTGTTAAAATTAACACAAAAACTCAATAATCCTGTAAATCGAATGTTAATAAATTATGAAGTTTTAGGGTTTTTTACATAGAAAACCATTTAGAAATATTATAGTCTTTAAAATAATGAATAATTAAACCTAAAAACTAAAGTATTTACTATCATTGTTATTATGTTTTATACTTTTAACCTAATAATAATGTATTAGGTACTTGGATTTTTTTCGAAAAGTACTAAACATAAAAGTCAAGTTTGTGGAATTTTTAAAAGACAATTAAAAGCCTTTAAGATAAGCAGTACCTAACCCATCTTCCCACATAAGATTTTAGGGGCAGCGTTCGTTTAAACTAATGGTGCGTAGACTTATCCCTCCAAATTAATTAAATTTAAAGATTTTTTTTCTACCTCCATATTTCCACTTTATATCCCTTTTGTTACACAAAAATTCTATTTCAAGATAAAGATTAGCGAATTTGTATACCTCACACCCCTAATAAACATGAAAGAAAATATTGACATATAAAAACCAAACAGGCAAATAGTAACGGCTATAAAAGAAGCAGAAAACAAGTGTTTTGAGGAAGGTAGCAAAAAAACAAATAAGTTAAGTAACGAAACCAAAGAACTTTATAAAAAACAGAAGTAAGCTTAAGCACAGGCATTTAATAACGTTGCACAACTAAGAAAACTTAACAAAGAAGTATCAAAAGCTATACGAAAAGATGTAAGAAAGTACAACACAAAAGAGATATCCAGAACAATAGAGGAAAATAAAGGAATGAAAGAACTGAGGAAAAAATAGAAGAAAGGAAACAAATATGCAAAATAAGGAGTCACACTGGGCAAATTATTACAAATAGACAGGAAACTGTAAAATGTGTAAAATATTTTATATTGAACTATATAAAAAGGATAGAACGGTACATCTTAGAGCCGGATTTCCAAGAATAAAAAATGAGGGATTAGATGATATTTCCGACATCACCCTGAATAAAATTAAAAACAGTTTAAAGAATATGAAGATCAATAAATCTCCCGGAGATGACGATATTAGTATAGGGAGTATTAAAATGGGAGAAACAACACTCTTAAAAATATTAGCCGAACTTTATTATGCCTGTCTAAGGTATAGTGTTACACCAGACAAATGGAACAGGGCAACTGTAATACTGATACATAAAAGGGAGATATCGCACAGATCCAAAACTAAAGACCAATAAGCTTGCTCTTCCAAATATATAAAATTTTTATGAGAATTATTACCAAAAGGTTAACTAAGAAATTATAATTCTACCAACCAAGGGAGCAAGCAGGCTTTCGTAATGGTTATGGCGTCAATGATCATCTTCAAACAATCAAAAAATTTATTGAAAAATGTGTAGAGTACAACAAACCCTTGGTCCTGATTTTTGTCGACTACGAGAAAGCGTTTGATGCAATCGACCATCAGAAAATTATTCCAATCCCTCACCGACTGCAGAGTGGACTCTAAATATATTGGCGTTATAAAACACGTATGTAAAAATGCAAGCGCCAGTGTGAGACTTCATTAGGATGCTCCCGCATTCAAGACATAGCGAGGAGTTCGCCAAGAAGACGTTATTTCTTCCAAATTGTGTATAACACTCTCAGAATATATGTTTTACACTTTAAATATTAAAAACCTGGGAATAACTATCTATGGTAAAAGTTAAGCCACCTACGATTTGCAGACGATATAGTTCTTATAGCAGATAACCTAGGAGAAGCAAGAGAGATGTTAAGTGAACTTGAAGAAACATCAAAGGAGAGTAGGTCTAAAAGTAAACATCAATAAAGCTAAACTTATTACTTACCTGGTTACTAGTAAAAATATAATAGTTAATAGCCTTAATATAAAGCAGGTACATTCATATAAGTACCTTAGTCATGAGATTCGTCTGGGAGAGATAACCAAACATGAGAAATTACCAGAAGAATTGGTTTAGCCTGGGCAGCTATTGGAAGGCTGAGTCACATTTTAAAAGCTAATATCCCGATTTGTCTTAAACGAAAATTTGTGACCAGTGTGTCTTGCCTGTGCGTTAACATATGGAGCCAGAAACACTAACTCTAACCAAAAGCACAGTAAATTAAATTCGAATCGCTTAAAAAGCTATGGAGCGAGCTATGCTGGGCTTGACATTAAAAAAAAAAGGTTCAAAATGTGAAAATAATAAGAAGAACAAGAGTACCAGATGCCATCGAAAGAATCACTAACCTAAAATGGAATTGGGCGAGTCACCTAGCAAGAACAAACGGCAATAGGTAGACAAAAGAGTATTAGAGTGGAGACCAAGAAATGATGCCTTTTGCAATAGAAAGGAAAATTGGATGAACGTGCACCGAATAGAGAAAAATGGAGGTCATTACGGGAGGCTTATGTCCAGCAGTGGACAAATGTGTAGCTGTTTGATGATGATGATGACGATACCTTAAACTGTTAATCTTTTAAGTGACACATTACTAACGGCCAGTTTCACAATATTTCGTTAACACTAACCATAGGTTTGTTAACAACGAAAATACCAAAATGTGATTGGTGTTTTTAAAATGGTGAACCAAAAGTTATGGTAACCATATATTGTAAAACTGGACATTTAAACGGGTAGTTAGGAGGTAGTAATTATTTTTATAAGTTAGGTGGTGGCTCGCTCACCTAATATACCTTTATGTCTCGAAACTTAAACGTCCTATTTATTAATAGACCGTAAGCCAAAGGCAAAATTTTGTTAGTTACTTCCTCTTAGTCCATAACTCGTAAAATGCTTTAAGAGGGTTGTACATGAATCGTTGTGAGCATCAGCTGCGTCTCCGATGGTGGAATTGTACAGGGTGCTCCAGAAAAGATCAATAATAAACTTGTTTTTTTTTAAAGCACCCTGTTTGTTAGTTTAGTTTTGGATTGTAGAAGTAAAAATAATGTTAGTTTTATCAGCGATTCCTATATCCAAAACTATAGGTTTTAAGATATTTGGAATTTTTTGAAAAAATCATGACAAAAACAAAATTTTAATATATCCTACCTTACTTACGCTTGATTTTTATTATTATATTAGATTGCTGGAAAATTAGGTGTACAATCACCTACATTTCAATTTTCTACTAGATTATACAGGTGTCCATAAGTAATATTTATTATTATATTAATTTCTGGACACCCTGTATAATTTTAAGTAATAAATTTAAATGTAGGTGATGGTACAGTTAATATGCTAGCAATCTAACATACTAATATACAAAGTCAAGCGTAAGTAAGGTAAGATATATTAACATTTTATTTTTGTCAAGAATTTTTTAAAAATCCCAAGTATCTTAAAAACCTTACGTATTTGGTAGGTACCGCTGATAAAATTTCCGGTATTTTTATTATTACAATCCAAAACTGAACTAATATAAAATGGTGTTTCATTAAAAACACAAGTTTAATATGAATCTTTGCTCTGGAGCACCCTATATAATTCCACCATCGGCGCCGCAGCTGACGCTTACAACAATTCATGTACAACCTTCTTAAAGTATTTTGTAAGTTATGGACTAAGAGGAAATTGGTCACGAAAATTTGTTGCTGGCTCACGGACTATTATAGTTAATTTACAAACAATTTATTAAAATAGAAAATATTTAAATTAAAAAGGGTTTTTTTTTAATAACATTTCTTCTATATTTATTAGTGGGTATAATTAATAACAATAGTTACTGCTCTATATATTTTAATTCACCAATATAGTCATTATTTTCCGTGAGATTTAATTAGTTCACTGAGATTTTCCGGGGCAAATCACTCAACCTAATAGCTGGTAATTAGTAATCCAATTATTTTTCAAATTGAATTATAAATAAACAGTACGGCTTAAATCACGGTTATGACTAAGTAAGTGAAACAATAAATTAGGTGGTTTCAGTGGGTTTTCTTACTATCCAAAAAAACTAAAAAAATTAATATTTTTTTAGTATAACACTAAAATAAATGATTATTCTTAAATATTGTATTAAATAACAAGAATTTTAAAAATTATATTGCTTAACGTCCACTTACTCTTAGTCGGCCTAAGCATCCATCATTTTAATTATTAATTAGGTAGAACTTTTAGATTACAGGGTGGGCCCTGGACTCTATAAACAGTTTTAATAACCAATAAAACCAAAATTACAAAACTAAATATTTTATTATTATTATTTTCAACTGCAAATAATGGAAATTTCTATGATTTTAAAATTATGTTATCCAATTCAGTGGCGTAGCGTGGGTCAAAGGGCGGAGGGGGCGAACTATTATTGGGGCGGCCTAACTTTTCATAGGGCAGTATACTAATAAATATTTTTCGCTGGCACCATCAAGACAAGTACATTAAAATGAGTTATGTACAAATAAAAACTGTGAATTATTTAATACTCCTTGGGTATTAATGTTATTATACCACGCTATAAATGAAAACTACATAATTTAAATATTCTTTTTGTAATTTTTAATTAAAACATTATTTTTAAATTTTTAAAATATAAATAAAAAAAATTAAAATCTGTTTTCAAAAACAAATATAAAATACAACTTAACTAAAATAAAACGCACTTTAAAAATTTATAAATATTAAAAAAGTAATGTTTTTAAATATTTTTCTGCAAAAACAAGTACAAAATAAGACTTAACTAAAAACATCAAGATCAAAATCGGACTCGATGCTTATTAGGGCTAAGTCGTTTAGCCTCTGTTAGCCAAAAGTACGTGGTCCTTTGATATCACTTTATTTTGCGTAAACGACTAAATGACCTTTCAGCGCCGGCGCTATTATTTGCAATGATATAAAAAAATTAATCTAATTTTATTAAATTTGGGAAGACGATACTTTAAATGGTTTGTTATTAAGCTGTTTTTACAGTTTAAAAGTTTTCTTGCATGCAATTTTTCTTGCTGCAATTTTTCAATCTGCGCACGCGCACATTGCAGCAAATTTTAGAAAGAGAAGAATGCGTCGTGAGCAGATCGAAAAGTTGCAGCAACAAAAACTTGCATGCAAGAAAACTTTCAAACTGTAAAAACAGCCTTAAAAATGGTAATATTTCTTCTGTTTCTAGTTTATTTTCATTTTTAACTTTCGGTCATGAAGCTGCAAAACAATTTATATTCATCTACGATTTCTAACGATAAATCATTTTATAAAGTTAAGCAGTTCCATAATACAATCAATATTTTTACTTGTTGGGTGTAAATTTTCACAAATAAACAGTCAAATTTTTTATAAATCTGTATAATATCTTTAAAACCGTGTTTCTAATGTTTCAATAAGAGTATCCAAAGCTACGTAGAATATGGTGATCATAAATTTTTGTTCTGCATCTTCATGTTGATAGTCGCTTTGAACTTCATCATAAAAAGTTTTTGTTTTCCTATTACGTTTTTCGACAAAATCTTTAGTGGTTCAACACTTGCCTGCTAAAGCTTCAGCTTCAGGTTTTAACTGCAAAAATGTTTCGTCAGTTCTTAAGGAAATTAAATCTTTTTTGGCAGCTTTGGCTAGATGAACTGCTGTCTTAAAATTCATATCGAGTTTTTTTATTTATTAATAAAATTTGAAGTACTTGCTGAAGCCCTCCCAAGTAAAAATTATAGGTGTGCCACTGGTTGAAAGGGCGCTTAAACCGAAGGGGCGGGGAGGTAGCCGCCCCCTGCCCCCAGCACGCTACGCCACTGATCCAATTAACGTCCCTTACGTTGCTGACATTCTTAATCCGGGGTTGTATATTTTTAAAAACTCGGCAACTTGCTCACGGAATAGCGTTTATTGGCAATTTTGGTCTTTGGACAATCCCCGACAGAAACATCAACTTTCTTTTTGTCTCCCAAGCTTGTTGTGTGGACTGCAATATCAGCAAGTGGAATTATTGGTCCAAATTTCTTTAAAAATGGAAGAAAAGTTACCGTGACGGTGAGAGCTAATAACTATTGTGAGATACTACAGCATAACGGAATATCACAGTGAGGCTCGAGACCTACCATTTCCCTGCCAGCACCCTCCAAAATCCATATAAACGACTGTTTCAGATTTTTTACTACGAAAAAAATTTAATTAACAAAAATAGATGACAAAGTTACAAAATTGTAATTTTTTATTATTAGAATTTTACAGAATGGTTTTATCAAAGATATATAAGAAGTCCTGTAAAATAGCATATTACGAGGATCTGTAATAGTGTATTTCGCTACTAGTGCTGAAAGTGCCACTTCTCCGCCCGCGATTGCAGTTGACCGTAATTTTTTCTACGAGCGTACCCACGAAATTACTAGTAATTTCGTGGGTACCCGATAAATAATCTAATTTTTTAAATTTTTTATTACCGTTTAAATAATGCAGAGCTACTATATAGGGTGATTATTTTTCGGTCTGCACTATTACCAACTTCTTTATTGGTGGAGATTCCAAGTCGGTTAAATAGGCAAAAGTAGTAGCATTTTTTCTGCCAACAAAAAAAAACAATTAATTATCTGGTTTTTGATTTTTTGAAAAAATATACTTTTAATAAATGAAACATCCTTTATATTATATCACTATTTGAAAGATCTACCAAAGACCATTAAAAAAGTCCTTATGTGTTATATACAATTTTTAATAGTTTCGAAAATACGGCCATCCTATCGGGAATTTGATAGTAAACTGGCATCTTTTAAACAGGACACCCTGTATATTGTATTACTATTAAATAGATACTTTAAAGAACTTTAAGAGAATACCACATTTGATATGTATATCTATTATAGTTTTGGAAATATGGCCATTCAAATCTAAAAAATAGAAGATATATAATGTCTACTTAATTTTCGACATTAAACTTAGTGATTATTATTGGATCTGTAGAGGTAATGAAAATTTAAGTTAATTTTCATATATGTATGGCCATATTTACAAAACTATAAGAGATAGACATATAAAATGTAATATATTTTTTAAAGCCCCTTGAAATATCTATTTAATGGTGATGCAATACAGAGGGTGTTCTATTTAAAAATGCCAGTTTACTATCGAATTCTAAAACTATTAAAAATTAAATATATTACATGAAGTACTTTTTTAGTGGTCTTTGATAGATCTTTTATACAGTGATATAATATACAGGGTGATCCATTTAAAAAAGTATATTTTTGCAATGAATGCAAAACCCGATGTTTAATTGTTTTTTTGTTGGCAGCACGTTAATCAGCGGAAAAAATACTACAACTTTACCAATTTAACCAACTCTCCAATAATAATGAAGACTTAAAAATAATCACCCTGTATAGATCCATAACAGAAATAACTAAGCTCTTATCTATAAAAATTAAAAAGAAACTACATTTTTACTCTCATTTATTCAATTTACTTCCGAAAATCAACTTTATTGCCCTAATTACATGCCTTCTAAGGAAGCAATCTGTTGTAGCCTAAAATAATATCACGAGATGGACAGTCGTTTATAGTCACTTAGTGAAATTGACCAGATCAAGCACAAAACTTAATTAATAGGGTTTGTTAGATGTGGCTGGCATATTTTGCTTTGAAGGTTTTCGGCAGGAGTTAAATAAGAAACCGACTAAGTGTAATTAACCAACGCTTTTAGCCTATTGATTATGTACAAAAAAGTGGATAAAAAGGAACTACAACGTTAAAGAAGTTTTGTTATTTTATATGATCAATGAAACCCCAAATATTAAAAAACCGCGGAGTGCTACCATTTAGAGAGGTGTGTTCTTGAAAACGGGATTAAAACATCCCCTTTTCAGTTTTTGAGCTTACGTCGAAGACTACGAACTTTTGCCAGGTAGTAGACGGCAGAAAAGTTGTAGGAAATTAAATTCTTTATTAAACAACGCTTGCCGTATTTAAAAAAGTCATTTTTGATAAAGATATGCTCAAAAAACAAAGCAATAAAACACAAAAAACGCGTTCTTTATTTTCTTTTTGTATTTTGCCCTATAACTTTTTTTTATGGGGTTT